>NW_006497023.1:534546-545135 GCF_000471905.2 Amborella trichopoda
CTCTTCTACTCTCTCTCTCTCTCTCTCTCTTCTCTTCTCTCTTCTCTCTCTTATCTCTCTCTTTCTCTTCTTCTCTATCTTCTCTCTCTTCTCTTATTTTCTCCTCTCTATTTCTCTCTTCTCTCTCTTTCTCTCTCTTATCTCTCTTTGTCTTTATCTCTTTCTCTCTCGTATTCCCATCTCTATCTCTCTCTCTCATCTTCTCTTCTCGTCTCTATCTTTATTTGTCCCCTTCTAATTCAACTGGCAAGACTTAACATCAATTGGTCTTCTCTATCTTCTTTTGTCAACTGGCGAGACCTAGCGTCGGTTGGTCTTCTCTATCTTCTTCTATCAACTGGTGAGACCTAGCGCTTGTTGGTCTTTTCTATCTTCTTCTGTCAACTAGTGAGATCTAGCACCGGTTGGTCTTCTCTTTCTTCTTCTGTCAACTGGCGAACACTGGTTGGTCTTCTCTATCTCCTTCTATCCACTGGCGAGACCTAGAGTCTGTTGGTCTTCTCTATCTTCTTTTGTCCACTGACGAGACCTAGCACCAGTTGGTCTTCTCTCTTCTTCTATCAGTCGGTGAGGCTTAGCACCAATTGGTCTTCTCTCTCTTCTTCTATCAGTCGGTGAGGCCTGGTGTCGATTGGTCTTCTCTGTCTTCTTCTATTAGTCGGTAAGACCTAGCCCCGGTTGGTCTTCTCCCTCTTCTTTTATCAGTTGACAAAACCTGGTGCCGATTGGTCTTCTCTCTCTTCTTCTGTCAGTCGACGAGACTTAGCTCCGACTGGTTTTTCCTCTCTTCTTTTGTTAGTTGGTGAGACTTAGCACCAACTGGTTCTCTTCCTCTCTTCTCATCTAACACATTCAGCGAAGCTTAACATCGACTGCTGCCTCTCTTCCATCTCCTGAAACAATCGGCAATGTCTAGCGCCTACTACATCTCCTCTTCCTTCTTCTCCCCCCTCTCTTTCTTCTTCTCTTTAACCATTCCTCTGTTACTCTTTCATTTGACCAAGAGGGTTGAGGTTAGCATCTGATGGTAGTCCTGTCATCTAGCCGTAATGTTGTTGCGTTAGGTTCGCTTGGCCCGCTTTACTGCCATGAATATCCAACCATTATGCTTAGCTAATCGATATTGACAATAACGTCTAATAGTGATCCCATGAGGTGGCCTCAGTTACCGAGCCCGTTTCGCTACCATGTTATGTCAATTATCCACCACCCTAGTCACTGCTTTGATCTTCTCACTTGGTCGAATTCTTCTCTCCCCTCGTCTTTCTTTCTTCTTTTTTAATACGTATGCTTGCGGATGTTCATCAAAGAGGAAAAGTGTGAGGCCTGACCCACTTGTCCCGTAACCTTTGCCATATATGTGTGTGATTACAAGAAAGCAGAAAATAAGAAGAATACAAACCAAGGGAGGCGATTCCGAACTAGTTTCATTACTGGGGAGCTTTTCTCGTGATCTAAGAGGGCATCCACGCGCGTTAGCACGAGTAAGTCTCGAATCCACCTTTAAATTCCTCTCTCACCAGTAGGTAACACCTGCCCCCATTTTCGAACAAGGTTCTCGACGATCTCAGAAACGTCCTGGGTCTTTGTCACACCCCAAGAATTTACAATACAGATATTCCTGAGATGTGACAGTCAAAACATATATACATCTCTTGATAGGACAAATTTACAGTGGCGAATTCTTACAAGTTAACAAAAGAAAGTTAAGCTAGCACAATAATAATATCTTCCAGAGTTGATCCCCGACGAGCACTCAAAATGAAACTGCAGTTATCCTGAAAAATGTTTACTATAGTTTGATGAGTTTGGCTACTCAGTAAGTGATCATCATAATCCTGAAAATAATCATGGTTGAAAGGTATCAATATTTTCAAAAAGGAGATCTATCAACAGAAATGCATCAACAGTTTCTCTTTCAATAAATGCATAATTAAATATAATTCGAATAATTGAAATACATATAACACTTTAACGGCAGTGCATAATTCAAAGGATTTCACAAAATACCCTACTGGCATCTCAAGTAGGTCACCTATATACCCCATCAGCGTCCTGATGGGTCCACTTAATCTCTATCGGCATCCCAGATAGGTCCACTTAATCCCTGCAGGTCCACTTATACCTCACCGGCGTACCGGATGAGTCCACTTAATCCCTACTGGCGTCCCAGATAGGTCTACTTATACCTCACCGGTGAACCGGATGAGTCCAGTTGCATACTTAAAATATTTCTAAAACAGCAATATCATGTACTCAACATATCACTGAAATCACTAATATGAAATTTACAGAAACCATTAATAATAGTTGCTTTTAATAACATTTCAAAAATAACCAATCAAATATTTTGGGCTCAAATTTAGAAAGGTAGCAGTTCATAAAGACATTCTAGCATAATTGCCAATGTATAGAAAAACTCTTATAGAAATTCAAGAATACGGAGTTATCACAATTTATAGGATGTCAATTCGCAAATAAACATTTCACAGACAATGCTATAATCAATTGCAAAAATATCCAATTTCAGATAATAAGGCAGTCATTTACACATGAATTTTACAATGTCTAAATATAAAAAAAGCACTAGAAAAAAATCTCATTATTTTAGTAAAAGCAGAATTATCACATTTATTTTTAATAATTTTACAGTATCTAAAATTTTCTAACAATAAACAAGAAAAATAAATAAATTTATTTCTAACAATTTACAACATTTTAAATTTCTAACATAGATAAAATATCACAATTTTATTCAAAAGATTATTTTTCAAAATAGTGAGGTCGCGTGCGCATAAAATTTATTGCGCCTAAAATTCATGATAATGAGCAGAAATAATTATTTCATTTCATTTTTTAAAAGAACGGATTATTTTTCAAGATAATGAAGTGACTTACACACAAAACTTATAAAATAAAGATCCTAGACGAAAATATCACTATTTATTAAAAACAGACTATATTTCAGGAAGATGATGTCCCTTACACACAAATATTTGAGAGGGAGCTTCCGATAAAAATTCGGCTAGAGAGAGGAGTTCACTGTGTTTCGATCAGAGAGAAAAATCTCATAAGTTTTCTAAGGTAGGAGTCCTCACCTCTCTGAATTTAAATTCTACTAATATATTATTTTATTCTTTTATTACGTTACAAGTGTGAGCGTTAGCTTACGCTTTAAACGCCTAAAGCCCACATCCTTTAGTGGACGTGGCAAGAGCAAGGAAGCAAGAAAGCTTTTAAACCAAAAGCTTTTAAAAGTAACGATGGTCCCTAAGGACCATCATATTCAAACGAATTGTCATGTATTAAAAGTTTCTTCTTTTTTTTTCTTTTTTTTTTGAAAGTTTAAGATTGTTGCAGTCTTCCCTCGAAACCCGAGATGCGTGCCACCCAATCATCCAGATCCGAAGGGCAAGAAGGAAGCTAACAAGCTTGATGACTCCACTAGGGACTTACTACCCCTTAGTCTAATCGTTCTTGTTTGGCTAGTTTCTTCTATATCTGCTTTCATTCTCTTTTCACATTCTCTTATGGCTGCTTTTTTTTTAAACCCATTTATCCGAGTTAGGGATTTTCTTATCCCCATATTCGAGAGTGTCCCTAGGGAACAAGGTCCTTCGACTTTGTTCTGGACCATCCTCTTAAGCAAACACCTCTTGTCTGGCTCCCAGGTCTTAACTTGGACAGGTGTGAGGAGGGACTTGAAGGTCCGTCACTCCCCATCTCTTCACTCTGATGGAAACTCCACCAAGGTGCCTTGTAGGGGCGGCACTTATGTTGCCCCACACAGCAGGCACCCAGCCACCGGCAAGTCACTTACCAGTGTTCTAAAGGTATGTCAGAAGGCCTCTCGGTCCCTTTCTGTGAATGGCAAGCAAGCTGCCATTTCTTCTACGGGTCGCCATAAGTCCACCACTCGTATGCCTACACCGTTGGTATCTATCCCTAAAGGCTCAACACATCGAGGCGAAATCCCCACGGTCTTCACCCCTCACACACACCACAAGGCTCGTGTGTCACCCACTCGAGTCACACCTCGGGGCAACCCTTTTGTTGCCTCGAGACCATGTTCAAGATCGAACCTTTCAAGGTCAAATCCTACGCATGTCACTCTTGTGTATCTCACTGCTCGAGGCAACGCCATTATTGTGCCAACCCGAGTGCACATGAGATGACCTTCTCGTCCTCCTCCTATGCACACACAAGCGCACCCTGTAAGGAACCAGCCTGCACCTATTCTCTTACAGAAATCTGCTCGTAGTTCTCAGTCTCTTAAGGCAAGATCACCTGCACGAGCTCTGGTGGACCCCCAGGTCCCCCGTGATTCTTCATCAAGGGGCGCACATGCGTCACCATCTCAGACGTCCCCTCATCCTCAACTCAAGCCTCCTCATGAGTCGACCCTGCTCCTCCTTCATCGAGCAAGTACCTTCAACCTTGGTACTCGAAGGTTTTCCCCAAGAGTACCATCCAAAACCAGCTCCAACACTTTGGTCATGTCTCTGGAGCTCATAAGAGAGCTCGGGGCATAGACCTCACAGAAGATCGAGTCCTTCATCCTCCCCGGCCCAAGATGACTCCAGTTCCTGGCCCTCATCCATTGCCACACCTGATGGAAATAGCTCTCTCCTATGCAGGAAGAGTTGACCAGCTACAACCTAGATCACAGTTTTGGTGCGAGGTCCATCAAAACCTTAAGGCTAAATGCGATTGAGGTCTGCGAATTTTGACTAGGGAGGTGACCAAGGCAGTCAAAACAGCTAATTTTAATGACCCTCTTCACCTGAATCCCTTCTACCCCCTTCAGACAATGAATCCTAAAGAAGAGCTTAATGAGCCTTGTGTTGTGGTTACTGTCGCAGAAGAAGACCTAGCCACTCAATAGCCATGGTCCCAAGACCGTCGTGAACCGGCTCCTCAGCCATGATCCCAAGAGCGTCGTGAACCGGCTCCTCAGCCATGGTTCTAAGACCGTCGAGAACCAGTCCAAACATGATCTGCATACAAAAGTCGAGTTTAGTCAGGGCATGCTGACCCCTTACTGACTGACCTACCAACGTCAAGCTCACAAACCCTCTATTGCCTCTAACGTTGACCCCCATAATGAAATAGTCAGCGTAATGGTCGTAAGCAAGCCCAGCGATGCGCAAGAGGTTGCATGAACAAGTTTGAGGATATGGTGCATGCAATGATGGAAGGATCGATCGTATTGATGCTGCACGCCAGTCAGCTAACCAAGAGGCCAATTCCCATTAGTTTGATGGTGTACCTCCACTTTCCAAGGACAATGGTTCACCTCCAGCAACTGTTTCCTCCACAACGGTTCACCTCCTGTAGCCGTACGGCCCACCTCCTACAATTGTTCGTGTTCAGCTGGAATTGCTCCCACACGGCAGAAAACTCACAAGAAAACATTCTCGCCTACGTCTTTTGGTCTGGACCTCACCAAGAAACCTCTGCGACACCACTAATAGTGTCGAAAAGTGGAGATAACCGCGGTAAACCTCTTGAAAGTGCCCGAAAACTTCTACAACACCACGAGTGGTGTCAGAATACTACCACAACCGCCGGGACACCCCTTAAAAATTCCCTACCATAAAGTAAAACAACAGCTGAAATTCCTTCCCTTTTATAGAAAACTTCCCGAAGGACTCTCCTTTCCCTGCTACTCTCGCTGCAACTTCCCCAAATTCTGGGCAAAGTCCGCACGCCGAAGGTCTTCTCTACAAAACCCTTGCCAGGATCTTGCTGTCGGACGAAGAACCTTCCCTGCAGAGACTGTTGCTGAAGTCCCACTGCTCGCTAGAAACTTCAATCGAGGTCTCTCTCCTCACATTTAAAGAAAACTTACATTTAAGTTTTTTTTACCCTTGGTGAAAAATAAGGGAAAATGAGGTTTTAACCCCTTATATAGACTACACTGCCCTCAAAAGCCCTTTCACAAACTCAGAATTCTAGTTGCATCCAAGGGAAGCCAAGCAAAAATGAGCCGGGTTGAGCTTCGACACAAGGCACAAGGTAAATATCATCGATCCATACCCAGCGCCGGTTGACGTAGTGCCGGGTGAATTTTCAAGCAACTCTAGTGCTGGTCGACTTTGCGCCAGGTGTATTTCTAAATAAAACCTTAATGCTGATTGACTTAGCACCGGGTATGTCTCTAAAATGACCCTAGTGCAGATTAACTCAGCCTCGGCTGGCTTCAGATAATACCACGGGTCATTCACAATGACAGCTGAATAGCGCCGGTTGTGTTTTGAGCACTCAGTTCCGGTTGAATATTCGCAATAAACCATCAGCGCTACACATGGCGCCGACCGTATTTCAAGCAGTGTATGCCTTACCACTATCTCTAGTGGAGTTGTACCCAAGCCAGGATGTGTCATCTCTAATGGACTTGCACTTAGGCTGTTGAACCTAAACTGTGACTTCCCCAATGGAGCCAGGAGCTGTCCCTCATCCCCCATTACGAGTCACACTCATACTACAGCCCATCATCCCCAGTGAAGTCAGGTTCATTCTTACTTCCCCAATCCTCAGTGGGTCAGCTTCACACTAAGCTACCTTAACCCCATGGAGTCAGATTACCTATTATAGAGTCTCATCTTTCACCTAGAGAGTACCCTTACCTCCTTAAAAACCACAACGAGGTCCACTTTTGCTGATCATTCTTCATCAGGCCACCATTTTCATCTGAGCCCTCAGTTTTTTATTGGTCTTAGCCATTTTATTCCTAGGGAGTTCGATTACCATCCAAAGACATGTTCCCTGTGAAGCTCCACCTACATGGTGACCTACACAATGGTCAAGATGCACGACCCTAAACTGCATAGCCGTGGTCTAGATGCACGACCCTAAACTAAACAGCCAGGGTCTCATTGTACGACCCTAAACTTCTCAGCGTTGGTTTATATGCATGACCCAAAATTGCTCAGCCTCGGTCCGTACTGTGTGACCCTAAATTGCTTAGCTTTGGTCCATACTGCATGACCCTAAACTGTTCAGCCTCCGTCCATATTGTACGACCCTAAATTGCTCAGTCTCGGTCCATACTGTGTGACCCTAAACTGCTCAGCCTTGGTCAATACTGCATGACCCCAAACTGCTCAGCCTCAGCCCATATTGCATGATCCTAAACTCTTGGCCTCGGTCCATATTATATAACCCTAAACTACTCAGCCTCAATCCATACT
This sequence comes from Amborella trichopoda, assembly GCF_000471905.2. The sequence goes on from NW_006497023.1 coordinate 541,740, forward strand.
GCATGACCTTAAACTTCTCACCCTCGGTCCATACTGCATGACCCAAAACTACTCAGCACCTTGGTCTGAACTATATGACCTTAAACCGTAGCGGAGGTCTAGTTGCATGACCATAAATTGCATGGTCCTAGTTGTATGACATTATACTGCATAACCATGGTCCAGCTGTATGACATTAAACCATAGTACATGTCCTAATCGCATCACAATAAAAGGCTCTGCACAATGGTCCAAACTATATGACCTTAAACTATAGCAGAGGTCTAGTTGCACGACCTTAAACTGCATGGTGCTAGTTGTACGATTTTAAACTACATAACCACGGTCTAGATGCATGACCTTGAACTATAGTGCACGTCTTGGCCGCATGATGATAAACTGCTTTGCCCAGGTCACGGAGGCATGACCGTAAACTTGCCCCCACGTACACGCACAAGCCTTTACGTGCACTTTCACGTGCATCTTCCCTAACCTACTAGTTAGTGTGTGCACACCTCCTTCATTACCTCCCCAGTAAGTTCATTCATTTCATCACTATACATCGTTCCTAAGTGAGTCTCACCCATGCTCACAAAAAGATGAACCAATCTACCATCCATACTCATTGTAAGTTAGTGGGTCACCATCATCCACCCTCATTTCATACATCTTCCATCTCTCATAGGTAACCTCAAGCCATCTGCCCAAGTGAGTCAAACCACCACCATACTCACTCCATGGCCTTCATAGACTGCCATCCATCACCATTACGGTCCAGTTGTATGACCTTAAACCGTACTGCACGTTCAAGCCACATGACGTTAAATTGTTTCGCACCGATTCTCACAAAAAACATAAAAAAAGAAAAAAAAAAAGAATAATGGGCTTGGTGTATACCTGAACAAGGGAACGCTGTGAGTAAAAATGACATATGAAACCATGAGTAAAAGAGTTCCGTGAATAAAAACTGGGCACGGTAAAAACCCGAAAGGGTGAGTAAAAATGGACGAAAAGGGTGGACATGGTCGAAAGGTCATGAGTAAAAGAGCCCCAAATAAAAAGAAGTTATTGAAAACCATCTCCACGGTGCCGCTTCCTAAGTTCAAGTGAAAATCTGCAAAGGATGCTTAGACCAATAAACAGGTTGATGCAGCACTTGTCTCAATAGATAGCTTCAACCCTCACTCAAAGGAAGAAAATCCTTGGTGGCATAAAATCAGGAATCCAAAAATATAAGCTTCAAGGAAAAGATTTCGACAGTCTGAGTCCAATTGCAAAAAGGACTTGAAAGACAGAAGACTCGCCAAGACGGAAAGACAAGTCTCATGAGGAAGAACATTATTCTCACGAGGTCACAAAACACACTCTACAAACAAACACTACAAAGGCAAGAAACTGACAAAGTAAGGAGAGAACCTGTTAGAGACTTCTGCTCACCTAGTCGACAGGCCTAGACCTTCGGGACCGGCTAATAAAACATCCCCGACTGAACCCCATAGACGAGACCCAAAGTGGTACTCTGAACGTTAAAAGAAAACTTGGTGTAGGAGCAACCAGCACCTACTAAAGCAAACCAATGAACCCATACCAAATGGGAACAATGCCCTCCACCATTGCACTCAATTGTCAGATGGGCCCGCTTTTGACTGACGAGGTCCGTACATAATCCTGAGATTCAGAATCACAAATAGTCTGCATGAGGTTGAGGACTTCGACAAGATCCCTCAAAAAAGTAACTTCTCCCCTTAAAGTCTCCATGGACAGACCCACGAACAATGCATCCCTACGTTTGAGCAACCTAGTTACACCATTACATGAATCTCCTCGACGTTCATGTGGTCTTGTGGCTATGAAGGAAAAATGTAAAATCTAAAGGAAACATTCCGAATGATTGTCCTTTTCACTTCTCTTCAAGCACAACATTTGGCGGGGCAAGCTATTTGAACGTATTTTTCAGCATCTTGGTCCCTAATAAGAAGCAAGACAATAAAGCCTATAAAATAGTTGAAATTCCCAAAAGTCTCAGAATGGCCTTAGAATTGGTCAAGATCATAGTCACATGCCAAGTTTCATAGCAATCAAACATGTCGTAATGAACACAAAGAAAAAATTTCAGAAAAATTGGTCTCTAACACCCTGAAACGGACCCTACAACTGGAACTACAATTTCAGTGTCTCAAATCACTGTGGGACCACCGTCATTGGATCCAGCATGGTCAAAACTATGGGCAATTTTTGGCTTAATTGGATGCTTCAGAACAAATATATGAGCAAAATATTGAAATAGGAACAGTTCGCATAGTATTCCAGTGTGGCCTCACTGCACCAAAACACCACTAAAGGTAGCTATTTTTACAGTCACTAGCAGTCACGTTTGAGGCCCATAACTCACTCGTTCCAAGTTAGAATGCTCCCAAGTTTGGTGAGCATATTCGTCTCATCAAGACGAACAATTCGATATATGGTATGCCCCAAGAAGATGTTCGAACAGGGAGAAAAGCTAGAGAGAAGTTGCCAATTCATGAAGAAGTTGCAGAAAATTCAACGGCAACATGCCTCGCTCGATGGACCAAACCACGATGCTCGTGAACCGGATCAATGTGCAACCAATTCCATTGTGTGCGTAAGGTCTAGGATTATCAGTGTTCCGAGCCCCGTACATGATGGATGGTCAGATTTCATGCACGATGTCGACGAAGTAACTAAAATTCCAGCCTTCGGATTCTTGATTTCGGTAAAAACTCAAAAGTTGTGAAATCTTCGTTCGGGCTTGAAATCGCATCCTATTTGTTGCCACACAATCGTGATGACATGCTTAATGCACTACGATAAAAAAATTACAAAAAAAATCAAAGAACGAGTGCATCATCAATCCAAAGTTTTCAAGATTCAAGCAAATTTCAAGTCTCGTGATCATGGTTTGAAACACAATCCATGGCTTGAAATTGGTATCAAATCAATCGTCATGCTGAGCCCTACAAGAAAATATTCATCTTTCGATAAAATGGGCATCAAAACACCCTCAGGTCAGCAATGGAAGATCATACAAGATCTCAGGCAACAACATGGACTGTTTTGAAATTCCACACATTGTTAGACAGGGGCAAAACAATCATTTTACACCCTTTTTCATAATTTCTTTTAATTCAATTAAAACTTAATTTTAAGTAATTAGGTCTAATTTTGATCAATCCACCCATGTTTGGGCACAATTCTATATAAACTAGCACTGCCTCATTATAAAACGGGGGGGGAGAAAAACACAATAGTCAATTCGTTCTTCAAGGATTCAATAAAATTTTCATTCTTTCTTGAGCCTATAAGTACATCTTGGAGAGAGAGAGGAAAGGGAAGGAAAGGGTCGGTACCCTTCAGGTAGGTAACTTTCTCACTCCTCCCCTCTCTTCTCTCTCTTCT
>NW_006497023.1:545155-558169 GCF_000471905.2 Amborella trichopoda
CTCTTCTCCCTCTCTCTTTTCTCTCTCTTCTCTCTTCTCTCTCTTTCTCTCTCATCTCTCTTTTTCTCTCTTCATCTTTATCTCTTTATTTCTCCTCTTCCCATCTCTATCTCTTTCTCTCTCATCTTCTCTTCTCGTCTCTATCTCCGTGTGTCCCCTTCTAACGCAACTGGCAAGACCTAGCGCTGATTGGTCTTCTCTATCTTCTTCTGTCAACTGGTGAGACCTAGCATCGGTTAGTCTTCTCTATCTTCTTTTGTCAATTGGCGAGACATAGCACAAGTTGGTCTTCTTTATCTTCTTCTGTCAACTGGGGAGACCTGACGCCGGCTGGTCTTCTCTATCTCCTTATGTCAACTGGCTAGACCTAATGTCGGTTGGTCTTCTCTATCTTCTTTTGTCAACTGGCGAGACCTAGCACCAGTTTGTCTTCTCTCTTCTTGTGTCAGTTGGTGAGGCCTAGCATCTGTTGGTCTTCTCTCTCTTCTTCTATCAGTCGACGAGGCCTAACTCCAGTTGGTCTTCTCTATCTTCTTCTATCAGTCGACGAGACCTAGCGTAAATTGATCTTCTCTCTCTTCTTCTATCAGTCGACAAGACCTGGCACTAGTTGGTCTTTTCTGTCTTCTTCTATCAGTCGATGACATCTGGCACCAATTTTCTCTCTCTTATTCTATTAGTTGGTGACACTTAGTGCTAGTTGTTTCTCTTCCTCTATTCTCATCTGACACAAGCCTAGAACCGACTGCTTCCTCTCTATCCCATCTCCTGAAACAGTCGGCAATGTTGAGCGTCGACTGCATCTCCTCTTCCTTCTTCTCCCTCCTCTCTTCCTTCTTCTCTTTGCTTCTGTCTATTCCCTTCTTCTCTTTAACCATTTCTATGCTACTCTTTCGTTTGATCAAGAGGGGTTAAGGTTAGCATCTCAAGCCAATTCTGTCGTCTAGCCATAATGTTGCTGGGCCAGGTTCGCTTGGCTCGTTTTGCTGCTACGACAGACTGACCATTGGGCTTAGCTAATGGATATTGGCAATAATATCTAGTAGCGATCCTGTGGGTCGGTCTCAGTTACTAAGCCCGTTTTGCTACCACGTTATGCAAATTATCCCCAGCTTAGTCACTGCTCTGATCTTCTTGCTTGGTCGAATTCTTCTCTCCCTCACTCTTTCTTTATTTTTTTTTAATACACATGCTTGTGTATGTTCATCAAATACGAAAAGGGTGAGGCCTGACCCACCTATCCCATAACCTTTGTCATATATGTGTGTGATTATAGGAAGGTAGAAAATAAGAAGAATACGAGCCAAGGGAGGCGATTTCGAGCTAGTTTCATTATTGGGGGGACTTTCTTCATGATCTAAGAGGGCACCCACGTGGGTCAACTCAAGTAAGTCTCGAACCCACCATTAAATTCCTCTCTCACCGGTTGATAACACCTGCCCCTTTTTTTGAATGAGGTTTCCAAGAGAGCGATCTCAAAAACATCCTGGTTCTTCCCTTGAAACCCGAGACGCGTGTCGCCCGATCATCGAGATTCGAAGGACGAGATCGAGGCATCTAACTACACACATGGCGATAAACTTGAGAACGCAATCGGCGCAGTTTCTGAGGACACAGTTAGTGCTAGGTCATTTAAAGCACAGTCAGTGCTGTGTCAATGAGAACACTAGCGGCGGTGGGTCATTGAGGACACAGCTGGCGTTGGGACGTTGAGAATACAATCGGCGTTGAGTCATTGAGAACACAGCCGACACAGGGTCGTTGAGGACACAGGTGGCAATGGGCCGTTGAGAACACAGTCGATGCTGGATCATATAGAACACACCTGGCGTTGGGTATGGGTTAATGCTCAGGCCTCCGACCTATGCTCGACCCGATCCTGGTTTATGTTTGCTTGAGTTTTCATGGTTCCGAGCCCAACTCGATCTGGCCCATCGTCGTTTGGCCTTCTAGGACGTGACTGGCCTTCCTGATCTGTGGGGAGCATTTCAAGGAAGCTTTGCCTATATAAGGGGTAAACCCCATTTTCACTATTTTTCAACGAAGGTCAAAATGGTAAGTTTCATAGTGAGAGAGAAAGAAGAAACTTCAACACAAATTTTCGACGAGCATGCAGGGTCTTTAGTGAAGTTTGCAGGAATTTGTCGGGAAGAAGGAGAGGACTCTTGGTAGAAGAGAGAATATCGATAGAGGTACACAAGGAGCACAGGGATTTTTTGTGCCGGGGTTTGAAGTAGGGAAGCAATTTTTTCGCTAGCCAAGGTTTTGGCAGTGGTTCAAGAATTACTGAAAAGAGAAAAAGAGTCCAAGTCACTATTGTCGATGATCTTCAGCTGGTTTTCCAGTAGTTTTCAATAGTGGGAAGGAGAAAAAGAGTGTCACAGTCTGTTTCCAGCAGTGGTAGTGGAAGTTTTCAGTGGGAAACCGAGAGGTTACAAGGTAGTGACCAATCGCTTGAAGGTGAACCGTCGCTAAGAGACAAAGGTTTGTCAGACAACTCGTGCGAGGATGTCACAGTCGTCAGTTGTCAGGCGGCGCACTGGACCTCGAGGTGACACATGAGCCATCTGTGGCATGTGTGGGAGATTTGAACACGAGCGGTGATAGTCCTTCGAAAACATAGCTGGTGCTACACATTGGTGAAGATAGTCAATGCTAGGCATTGGCGGACACATCTGATGTTAGGCATTTAGAACACAGCCGGCACTAGGCATTGGCGAACACAACCGGCACTAGGCATTAGTGAACACAGCCGGTGCTAGCCATTGGTGAACATAGTCAGCGTTAGGCATTAGCAAACACAGCTAGTGTTAAGCATCTGAGAACGCAGCCAGCGGTGGGTTTTGGCAAACACAGCCGACACTAACCTGCGCATTAGTAATTTGCACACAAGAGTGAGTCCTTGAGCTTTATAAGACCAAACACAGCCGACACTAACCTGCGCATTAGTAATTTGCACACAAGAGTGAGTCCTTGAGCTTTATAAGATGGTCGAGCCTTCTCACAGGATCCCTAATGTGAAGAACCTTCTGAGGGGACGAGAGGTCAGCACCGGTGAATTATTGGTGAGAGTCTAGTAAGGGGCAAGCCCATTTGGCTCATTGATGCATTGTGCAGGTTAGAGTGTCCTTTCAGCATCACCTTTGTTACTAACCCCATTCGTTTTGAAGTTCGGGAGGATGATGACGAAAATGTTCATATCAAAGAAGGAGTGGTCCTTCTTCATTGCATGCATAGAAATGTGGCCTCCAATGCCAATTTACCCACTTTGGGGAAGATAATGGTGAAGACCAAAGGGATGATGTGGTCCTCTCCTAGTCTCCATGTGCAGGGGGAGCATCAATATTTACCTTCCTAGACCATTCAGGTGCTAGGGTCACACAGAAACATTCTTGAGCGCGCTTCTTTCCTAGTAGCAGTTCAATGCTCAGCTAGCTATTATGATTGGTGTTCTAATATTGTTAAAGTATTGTTGGAGACAAGGAGCCATGTTAGCAACACATGGCTCCTTGGGCACGGGGAGGCAGGAATCTCCTTGTTGGATCTTCATTTCATTGGCAGCCTTCTGCTCATTCGGGCAATGTATGGCGAGTTTTTGCCTCAGAATTCGGTCATTTTTTGTAGTGCTCGGCTAGGGGTAGAGGAATCGCCTGCCAATCTTCAGAGAATTTTTTAGATAGACCAGTTGCTTCATTCCAAGTCTAGCAACAGTCAGGTAACCTTCACCGAATGGGTGAAATTCTTTTGCAGGGATTACCCTAAAGATGGTCGAGCTACTTCAAGAAAGAAGGGGAAGGCAGTTGTAAAGGGGATGCTTCCCATCTATGAATCAGAGACTAGTGATGATTCTATCTTCTTGGCCACTTAGATGGCCTTATTCTTATGAAAAATCGTTTCTTGGAGGGGCAGATGACATCTGACCAGCACTCTCTATGTAGCTTGCGATATGGCGAGGGGACGCCAGTACGCGCTAGCTCGACCTGTCCTATGCAACATCTACCACGGACTGCGAGCCATCTGTAGGGGGAAATCCTACAAAGGGAAAGAGAGGGGCAATGACATTGTCGAGGAGATGTCTTTATTATAGATTTTAAGACTCCCTTCCCCATCCATTATGTGTATGGATGGCTAGGGGCCTATTTCCCTTCCACCTATGTCAGGAGTCATAGCTCAGGAGAGAACATGTGCCCCTTCTCGATAAGAATTGTTGGTCAAAAGGTTATCTTTCATAGCCCAAGGGAGGCTAGAAGATTGTTTGGGAATGACTCCTCAAATATGCGACGGTTCCCATTTCCAGTAGGGAGCTTTACCGACCATGCTTTTATTGATGAACTGGGAAAGGAGTTGAACGACACTCTAACGACTATCAGGGGGCTCATGTTCATGTTGAGCGTTAGAGGGGGCTTTCCCTTATTGGACCCCGAACTGTGCCAAATTGGAAGGGTATTTCCCTCATCGCTTCGCCCGTCAGCATGGGCTTGATCAGAGCTGCCCTTTCTCTGTGTTTTTCGAAAAGCGCCACGGCAGAGTAAACACCGAGAAAAAGGAAAAGCTTGTGACTCTTCGAGAATGCTAGTTACCAGAACATGTACGAACCATCGTACACATGTTTGGAGGCGACAAAGATTAGTAAGTATGTGCTACCCCACTTTGATTAAAGGGTCCGGGTAACCGAGGCCTATGCACGCTGTTGGAGGCTTACCAGCTCAGGGTACTGAGAAGCTGATCACCTCTGGAAAGGGGAAAACAACAATTGGTGTCAAGAGGTTAAGCAGAGGAGGATCGTCAATGCTCCCACTCTTGGCGAGGTTTTCGACTTGGGGTATCCATGGAATTGGCAGACTCTTGGGATCCCTTGAGGGATAGCGGCTGATGACACTTCATCGCAATTTCTTGCCATGAAGAAAAAGACTGGGAGCATCATTGATAAACTCAACTCTGTCTTTGAATGGAAGGAGGACCGAAAGGTCTCAGGTCATGAGGGGAGTCCAGTCCAGGACTTGAACGCATTGATTCAGAGTGGTCCTCACAGTAGACTTACTGCGGGCCCTTCTCAAGGAAGGAGTTTTGAAGCAACTACTCCTCCTCCAGCAGGAGGAAAGCAAAGGAAAAGCTCTACCCCTACTGGTACTCGTGCGGCTCAGGCTGGTAGACCTGCTCGAAGACATAGGTGCCAAACTTCTTGTGATTTTGTAATTCGAAGATAGCTCTTCCTCCTCTAATTCATTAGCTGCTCCCTCAATGTCACCTTCTGCACTTTCTCGATCATCTTCTGCTTCTCCTGAACTATTTTCTTCTTCTTTAGAGACCGAAGTGGATGCATTTGGCCCCTGCGACCCGATTATTATCACTTTTGATCGAGAGGTGACTCCAGTACTTGGGGTGGTGTCTCCAGGTCCAAGGGATGTTCCAAAATCAGATCTGATTCCAATGGAGGTCAATGAGGCTAAAGGCCCTGCAATCATTGCCCAAGGGGAGGAACCTAACACTAACATGGCCTTTGGCCCTCAAGAACTTACTGCTCCGATTGAGATAGGGGCTGCGATAATGGATGATGAGGGGCTTACGCTTTTTGTTGTAGATGTTTTGATTGTAGAGGATGCAGGCCAGGTGGAAGAGGCCATGGCTGAGCCTGTAGCGGTAGTCTTAGAAGATAAAGGCCAAAGGGAAGAGGTAGCTCCTGAACTTGCCAATGTTGACGTGACAGTTCAGGAGGGTGAGAAACAAGGGGGAAATACTAGCCTTGAACTTGTTGAGGCCATGGCTGAGGGTGAGAGACAATGGGAAGAGGATTCTTTGGAGCATTCTGAGACAGAAGTGGTGGCCCCAATAAGCGAGGTTCAAGGTGACGAGGCTGGTATTGAGGAATCTAGGTAGGTTGAGGTAGGGGATGCCTCTAGATCTAAGATGCACGAAGCTCTGGACTTCACAATTGCTTCAGAAGAGCCAGTGACTCAAATAGCTATCACCTCTATGAGCCCGGTCCTTGAAACCGAAGCCTCTTCAGCTATGGTACACCCAATAGTAACATCCAGGCCCATTTTCAGCGGGGTTTCTGCTATAATTTCATACGTGATTCGTGCTGGCCTTCATAGTTTAAGGGAGCTTCCTATCAATGAGCTGGGCTAGGCCTTGGCCAAACTCAGGGAATTTGCTGCTGTGACCATTGTTTTTTGGAGTGCGCTAAATGTCCTTTCTCATTTTGATGCTACTTTAAATGAGTTGGAGAGCTGGTGGTCGGGAAGACTGCATCATGAGGCAGAAACCATTAGAGTGGTTTCCTTAGAGGCATCAATCTCACGTCGTCATGATGGAATAGATTCCTGTGCTGAGAAGAAGGCCACTATGGTTGCTCATCAGCTCGACCTCAAGATGGAGGGGAGAACTTGCTTCAACAGGATGATTGGACTAAGCGAGGAGATGAGAAAATTAAGAAAGGAATTTGATGATCTTCGTAAGGAGATGATTCAGAGAAGGGCTTTGGATATTTCTTTGGCTGAGGATCTATCAGAACACACTTGCAACATCGAATAAGAAACGACCTCCATGGAGCAGGAAACGCAAATGGTGGGCGAGCTGAAGGCGCGTATCCAACATGCCGAGGCTTCTTTTGCCAAATCTAGAGCAGAGATCAATAAGATCATTTATCATTTTTAAGAGTGTCCTTTCTTTGTCAGCACTTGTAAAAATTTTGAATTTATGAATGAAATGCTTCTTTTTCTTTTATGGTTGATTTTACTGCATGATTTCATGCTTCTTGTACTTTGCTGCACCTCATATGCTCTTTTTGCGCTTTAACGCCTCATGAAATGTTTATTGTCTCAAGCAGCTAATACCCTAGGCCTTATTTAGTGTTTTGACGAGTTCTTGTGGCATCAATGACTTCGAATGGGGGAGTAATTGCTTTTTCTCCCCTTAACGTTTGATTTGCCAAGGGCTCATAATTTATTTTCCTCATCATTTGATGAGCCTGCTCACTATAAATAGTCCAATCAGAAGGGGCTTTAGCCTCCATTTGAGGTGCATTCACTTCAAGCCCGTTATAGCTCTTGGTCTTAGGTAGGAACTCCTTCAGCTGTTTTGGATCGATACGTATAACCTCCAATTGGCTCTGGAGACTGCGAACTTCGCTTCTTAACTTTATTAGGAGATCATGTCCCTAAGGGTAAGAAGGTTGTCGTTTCTCAAACTGCTCTACTCCCATCAAACTAGGGAAGTGCATGACTTGTGGTTGACTACTGGCCTGAATTGGTTCTACGGTGGGATGAGGAGCATCCTCTATGCTTATAGCAACCGAGTTTTGAAAAATCTTCCGCGGTGGATGGTGTGTCGCTTTTGCTTTCAAGAGTGCAATAGGGACATGCAGAACGTTTTGAAGGTCCGACATATAGGTGACCTTTGGAGCCAGGAATTTTATCCCCATGACTGACTCAATCTCAAGAGTGATCTCTGGTTCATCTTCTGGCAAAGGTGGCTCTAGACTAGAAGAAGAGGGGGAAGCTTCATCCTTAGGCGAAGATGGAGCTTCTTCAGGGGTAGTGAATAGCATGCTAGGATGAAGGGGAGTTAGAGGGAGAATTTTTCCTTGTCTTTCCTCTTCTTTGAACATGTAAACCAGTGTTAGCTCGATGTCCTCAACATCTTCATGTGACGAAGGTTCTGTCTTTCTTACAGACTTGTAGTCACCATCATTTGGCTTTTGGGATGACACCTCTGTGAAGTGATATTTAACATCAGCATAGTGAGCTTCATCTACAGGAAATGGTCTTCTGTCAGCATAGACTGTATGTTGTCTCCCATCTCGACTATACTTGAAGCACTGCTGCAATGTGAAAGGAGCCACCCCCTGATCATGGAGCCATGGGTGGCCGAGAAGGATGTTGTAGGAGGTATCTGTGTCGCTTACATGAAATTGAGAGTAGTCGTTTAATTCACCAATCTTGAGACGAAGGAAGATAGTGTCAGCCGGCTTCTCTCTTGACTGGTTGAATCCCTGAACTGTGCTATGTGTAGGAGCAAGATCTTTAGAACCTAATCCGAATCAAGTGAGGATTGTCTTGGGGATAAGGTTGATCGATGACCCTCCATCCAACATAATTCGGTTGACGGGGTATGCATGTAATTCACCAGTGACAAAGATAGGGACGTTGTGAAATTTTTCTCCCAATTGCAAATCATCCTCTGAAAAGGTGATCTCCATAGATTTCCTCAAGATCGATGGGTCCACCTCAATGCGTTCCACTTCAGTCTCATACACCTCTGGCTCGGAAAGAGCCTAGTACGATAGTCCCTTGAAAGCATGAGAGCATCGTAGATGCTAAGAAGGGCCGGAAGTTTCCTTAAGTGCCCCATCACATCATATTTCACCTTTTCCTTGTCAGCCTTTTGCATTCATGACCCTGCCATTGGTTTGAGTTGAGGAACAAGTTTAGGTGGAGGAGGTGGCTGGGTGTATAGCACCAATGGCATCCCAATGAATTGGAGGATATGTGAATTCTCTCAGGTACTTGGGCTAGGAAGGAGCCCAGGGAGGTGGATGATGGGTGTATTGTTTGAAGCACTCGGGTAAGGGAGAATTGGCAGACCAAGAAAGTTCAAAATGCCTGGCTTTTGAGGTAGAGGTTGGAGCATTTTCCCCGATCTCAAGCTCATTTGCCCCGTGCTAGGTGATGCTTCAGATATCTGCACCATGTGACAGACTTTTTGAGAATAGAAGCTCTACCCTCTTGATTATCTCTGCCTCTACTCAAAGTCAGGCTCAGGGGGCCACTGAGGTTTCTTTAGTTTGGACTTCTTGTGCTTCTCAGTGGAGCAAGATGGTTCTGCCTTGGCTCGAGCCGCTAGGGCATCAGCAACTATTAAGAATCTAGCTGCCTGGGCCATCATCTTTTTCAACCGCCTCCATTGTGTCCTGCTTATAATGGTTCCTTCAAGTTCTCTTTCTAGAGAGTCGAAGTCTGGAGATTTCAAGGTTGTACTTACAGGAGACATAGAAGAGGAAGGATGAGAAGCAGACGAAGAAGAAGGAGAAGTGTCAGTAAGTGAGGGACTTTTAAGGTCTTTCCCCTCATCACAATGATCTGGGTAGCTTTTTACGTCATCACCAGAGTTGGACGTGTGCAGTGAATCTTTTAGGTCTTTCCCCTGCTTAGACTGTTAGGGAGTGCTTTTAACGTCGTTAGCCTCATTGGACGTTGTATGAGGAGAAGATGGCTTGGGGACTTCCTCTTGATGTGATGAGAAAGGAAGGATGATCACGTTAGGGATGAAATCTAGTAAAGTTGGCAATGGGGGAAGAGGCATGAGAAATTCTTGCTCGACTGGAGGTTGAGCAGTCATGTTTCTCCAGCGAGCAGCCCTTAGTGCCTGTCTTCTCTTAGTTTTCATTGGAAGTGCTTGATTCGTGTCGCTAGGCTTGTGAACAGCCCTAGCTTGGCATATTTCTTCTTGCGTTAAGGACTTGAGTGTTCTTCACCCGTGGTAGACTCTCCATGGTTGGGAAGTTAAGGGTTCAGCAAGATCTAAATCATCATTACCGGGGTTTAGTGTTGGGAGGCCCTCTCACACCTGTGGAGCAATGACTTAGGGATCACTTTCTGACACATTACAAGGTTTTTGGCATCCTTATATTTTCTTTGCGATTATATCATGGAAACTGAAGCATTCGCACAGGTCGTGGCCTCATTTCTGGTGGTACGGGCATCAATGGTCCTCAGTCCCCTAAGTAAGGCGTCAGAGCTAGCTTGTCGGTTTTGGTGCGATAAGACCTTCTTGAAGCATCATAATGAACAAGGTACGAAGAAGATTAGGCGCTTTGTCTTCCTCTTGGACTGCCACTGCGTGGGACGTTTGTACCACGCCGAATGCCTTCTTTAACACTTCAAGCTTTATCTAACCCTTCTGGATCAGAGCTTCAATAATTTCTTTTAACGTGTAGCAGTCCTCTGTGGGGTGGTTGATCCTTCGATGTTAAGCACAGTAATTTGCCTGGGTGTCGAGTCAAGCTTGATTAGAGAACTTGGTCTCTGAGGGCTTGATCATATTATGTTCTAGCAATAATTAGAGTAGTGCAGGGACCCATTCCTTCTCGAAGGGGTAGACTTTATTCTTATGCCTAGTCCAATAATCATCCCGATTAAAGTTCGCAGGTGGGGGTACTCAGTTGTACAATTGTGTTTTACCCTTTAGAGAGGTCTAAAGTTTGGGAGGGAGCCTTCTTGGATCGCTTATGGTGACGGCCGCACTGAGCACTCCTTTTGTTGGTTGCCCCGAGTATTAGTCCAAGAGCTACCATTGCCCCGGTTATTCCTGAGCTTGCATATTGTTGTGGTGACCCACTGTGGTGGCATGATAGGCTTTCTATGTGGACTGATTTAGAGATCAGCTTTGACATGGAAGTAGGATTGGAGGCCTCAACATGTAGAGCAATCTCTGGTCGCATGTTCTACATACAGGTTTGAACCACTTCCTTCTCAAGCATAAGATTAGGATGGCAAGCAGCCAAATCTCTTCATCTTGCTATCAATTGATCAATGGGCTCATCGAGATCTTGGGTCAAGGTGAGAAGCTGGATGGTTTGAACCTCTCTCTCAACCTCATAGAAACGTTGGTTGAACAGTTTCTCCATTTCCTCCCATATGTATTGAGTTTGGGGGAAGTCGAGCATACGACTAATAAGTCGGCCAATCAAGTATTTCAACAAACTGATGGAGATATGCTTGGAAGTGGGCGATATGCTGGTTCGGGGATGTGGTTCCATTGAACAGGGGAAACTTCCCTTTCTTGTAATCTGAGGGAAACGACACCTGGTCAATGTATGAAGGGTACGGCTTTTGATAAGGCGTTGCACCCTGTATTCTTGAGATTTGTCTGTTCTTCAAGCTATGCGTTACCATAGAATCAATGTCTGCCTGTGAGATGGGGTGAGGGAAAGAATTGTCCTGTGAGGCAGAGGGAAGGGGCTGCCTTGGAGGTGCATCATCTGAGTGATGGGAATTGACATCATGGTTAGCCGATTTTTGTGTGGCATCTATGCGATCAATCTTCTCCATCATTACGCACATCATGTCTTCCAACTTATTCATGTGCTCTTCATGAGAGTCGTCAGCCTCGTTTACAACCATTACACTGACTGTTTCTTTAGGGAAATCAGCCGTAGCTGCAGTTGAGGGTTTTCGAGCTTGACGGGTAGCACGCGGTAGATCGGTCAGCAAGGGATCAGCATGCCCTGAATGGACTCGAGTATTGTATGTCGATCGCATGAGGACCGGTTCTTGACGGTCTTGGGACTATGGCTGCTAAGTGGTTGGGTTATCTACTACAACACTAACCCTAGTGCAGGGTTCATAGACTTCTTCTTCAGGCTTTGTCATCTGAAGAGGGTAAAAGGGGTTCAGGTGAAGAGGATCATCAGATTTGGTTTCCCCGACCATCTTGGTTGCTTCGCTAGTTAGAATTTGCAGACACCTATCGCATTTCTCTTTGAGGTTTTGATGGACCTCATGTCAGAACTGCGATGGAGATTGCGCTGGTCAGCCTTTCTTGCAAGAAAGAGTTGTTTCTATTTAGTGAAGCGATGGGTGTGGGCTAAGAACTGGGGTCATCTTGAGCTAGGGAGGATATAGGACTTGATCTCCCATCAAATCTACGCCTCGAGCTCTCTTATGAGCTCTAGAGACATGACTGAGATGACAGGGTTAGTTCAAGATGGTACTCTTAGGGAAGGTTTTCGAGTACCAAGGCTGGGGGTGCTTACCCAAAAGAGGAGGGGCAAGCAGGATAAGGGTTGACTCATAAGGGTGCCAGAGTCAAGAGCGAAGGGTTGTCTGTGACGGGGACTCGTGTACGCCCCTTGAAGAAGGATAACGGGTGACTTGGTGGTCAGCTAGAGTTCAAGCAAGGGGTCTGGCCTTAGGAGGTCGAGAACTATGAGCAGGTGTCTGTAAAAGAGTAGGTGGAAGCTTTCCCCTTAGAGGGTGCGTTAGTGTGTGCTGAGTAGGAGGACAAGGAGGTCATCTTTTGTGTACTCGGATTGGTGCAACGACAGTGTTTCCCCGAGTGGTGGGATGCATACACACAACGTGTGCAGTACCTGGCCTTAAGAGGCCTGATCTTGGACTTTGACTCGAGGTAACATAAGGGTTGCCTGAGGTGTGGCTCTAGTGGATGACCCACGAGCCTTATGGTGTGTATGAGAGGTGGAGGCCCCAGGGTCTCTGCCTCGATGTGTCGAGCCTCAAAGCATAAAGACGCATGGTGGTGCAAGAATGTGGGGGGTAGCCTTGCGGCGACCCACTGAAGCAATGACCACTTGCTTTCCTTTTGCAAAAGGGGACTGGGCAACCTTTCGGCATACCTCAGCAATACAACCGAGAAGTGACTTGTCGATGACAGGGTGCATGTTGTGAGTGATGGCGTTTGAGCCACCAATGCAGGGTGTCATGGCGAAAGTTCTATCAGAGCTTGGATATAGGAGGTTAGGGACCTTTAAGTCCCTCCTCACACCAATCCAGGTTAAGACCTGAGAGCTAGACACTGGGTCTTTACTCAAACGGAAGGTTGGAAAAGAAGTTCGAGGAACTTGTTCCTGGGGAACACTCGCAAATGCGGGGATCAGAAAATCCCCGATTCGGATAAACGAGTTAAGAAACCCAACAGCCATGTGGTGTGTGAGATAAACAAAGGAAAAACTAGCCAAATAAGAACGACCCTACGAAGGGCTAGTAACCTCAGTAGATTCGCCAAGATGGTTAGATGCCTCCATCTCGCCCTCTGAATCTGGATGATTGGTCGGCATATGTTTAGGGCTTCAGGGGAACCCAGGAAATTGAGATCGCTCTCTCGAAAACCTCGCTCAGGAGCGAAAGCAGGAATACCAACGGATGAGAGAGGAATTTAAGGTGGGTTCGGGACTTACTTGGGCTGGCTCATGTTGACGCCCTCTTAAATCACGAAGAAAGCCCACTAGTCAGAACAGGTTCGGAATCGCCTCCTTGGCCTATATTTTCTTTTTTT
>NW_006497023.1:559303-569794 GCF_000471905.2 Amborella trichopoda
CGAATGTATACAGGTGTGCACATCCAAAAAAAGAAAGGGTATGAGGATAAGTGAAAGAAAAAAAAAGAGGTAGATCAGAGGAATTTTGACTACGTGACGAGACTAACACAGTAGCCAGATCAGCAAGTGATTGACTTGAAGTGGTAGCAAGACTGGCACGGTAAGTAGACCAGCACAACAGAAATACTACTAGGCCCCAGAACAATCATCGGCCAGCCTGACACAATGGCTAACTTATGGTGGCAGTAAGGCGGGCACGATAACTAAGACCGACCAACAGCAATACTGCTAGACGATGAGACTATCATGGCAATGTTTGTCTCAGCCTCTCTTGGTCAAATAGGAGAGAGAGAAGAAAGAAGAGAAAGAAAGAGATACATGCACAGTGCTATCGATGTCATGCATGTGAGAAGAAGACAAGATGAGCAATGAGAGAGAAAAGAAAAAGAGGGGGAGGATAGAGAGAAGGAAAAGAATGAGGGAGAAAGAGAGAAGTGAGCAAGGAAACATGGACGGTGTTGAGAGAGAAGATAAGAAAGAACATGGATGGTGATGAGCTTCCACTATCCATGACAGAGGAGAGAGAGGATAGGGAAAACATGGATGGTGATGATCTCTCGCCGTTCATGATAGAAGGGTAAGAATAGAGAGAAAATATGGGCGGCGATGAGCTCCTGTCGTCCATGACAGAGGCTTAAGAAGAGAGATAAAACATAGATAGCGATGAGCTTCCGCAGTCCATAACAAAAGAATGAAAGAAGAGAGAGAGAAGACATGGACGGTGATAACCTTTCGCCGTCCATGACAGAGGAATAAGAAGAAGGAGAAGAGATGGACGACAATGAACTTCCACCTTCCATGACTGAAAAATGAGAGAAGAGAGAGAAGATATGGATGGTGATGAGCTTCTACCGTCCATGACACACAATCAAGAAGAAGATGGTAATGTGCTTCCATCGTCCATGATAGATGATTAAGAAGAGAGAGAAAACATGAACGACGATGTGCTTCTGTCGTCCATGATAGAGAGGAAGACAAGAGAGAGAGAATATGGACGACAATGAGCATCTGTCATCCATAACAGGGGAGTGAGAGGGGAGAGGAAACATGGGTGGCAATGAGCCTCCGTCACCCATGACAGAGGATTAAGACAAGAGAGAAAACATAGACAGTGATGAGCATCTGTCGCCCATGACAAAAGGGAAGACAAGGAAACTTTGACAGGGACCCGGCCCGCCACTCAGGTTAAGGCCGGCTCACTGTTCATGTCCCTGAAGAAAGAAGACATCATGCTAGGCGATAGACTCCGTAATGCATGAACAGAGAGGAAGGAGAGAGAATAAGAAATAAAAGAAAGAGGAAGGGAAGATAAAGAAAAAAAAGGAAAGTGGATAAAAACGATCAGAGAAGAAATAGGAACGAAAGATATAGAAGAGAAGAGAGAGAAATAGAAAGATGAGAGGAGGAGAGAGAAAGAGACAGATGAGAGGAGGAGAGAGAATGAGAGAATGAGAGGAGAGAGAAAGAGAGAGATGAGAGGAGGAGAGAGATGAGAGGAGGAGAAAGAAAGAGAGAGATGAGGGAGGAAAAAGAAAGTTACCTTCACCAAGGGTACCAAACCTTTTCTTCTCTCTCCTCTCTCTCTCCAAGACATGCCCATAATTTGAACGTGAAAACTCTCAAACTTTATTGATGAGTATTGAAAAATCAAGGCTTCCATGACAATTGTGTTTAACATGTACTTATAGAATTGGGCCCAAACATGGGTATATGTCAAAAAACTACCTAAATTGATGATAATTATAATTTAATTGAATTGAAAGAAATTCTAAAATTGAGTGTGAAATGACTATTTTGTCCCTGCCCAACAATATATGGAACTCCAAAACAGTCCCTGCAGCTGCCCTAGAACTTGCATGATCTTTCAAGGATGATCCCGGGGTACTTTGATTCCTATTCGACTGAAAGATGATTGTTTTCTTGTTGGGCTTGGCATGGCGATCGATTTCACACCAATTTCGAGTCACGGATCGTGTTTTTAAGCCACGATCATGCGACGTGAAATTTGGATGAATCTTGAAAACTACAGATCGATAGTGTGCTCATTCTTTGATATTTATTCATGATTTCTTCACTGGATCACACTAAGCATGCCGTCACGATCGCATGGCAACAAACGCAGCTCGATTTTATGCCCAGACGAAGATTTCACAACTTTAAAGGTTTGGCCGGAATCTAGAACTTCGGTGCCAGACTTTTTAGTCACTTTATTAGCTTCGTCCGACCGTTCATCATATACAGAGTTCGGATCAAATATAGCCCTAGACATTACGCACACAATGGAACTAGTCTCATGTCAATCCGATCGGCGAGCGTCATGATTTGGTTGCTCGAGCGAGGCATGTTGCTGCTGATTTTTCTGCAACGTATTTTATGGATCGACAACTTCTCTCTAGCTTTTCTCCTTGCTTGGACATCGTCAAGGGCCGTGCCATATATCAAAATGCTCCTCTTAACGAGACGAACACGTTCACAAACCATGAGTATGCTCTGGCATAGGACGAATGAGATAGGGGCCTCTAAATTCATTGTCCGAAACTGTGACAACAATCACCATTATGGTGATTTGGTACTGGGAGGACACACAAGAATAGTGTACGGCCTATCCCTTTTTGGTATTTTACACATAGGGTTTTTCAACTGTACTGGATCCAATGGCAGTGATCCCACAACAATTTGATGCACCAAAAATATAGTTCTAGTTACGGGGTCCGTTTCAAGATGCTAGAGACTAATTTTTTCGAAATTGTTTCTTTGTCTGCATTGCCTTAGACATGTCGGATTGCGACGAAACTTGGCAGGTGGCCTTTTGAAGTGCTTAGGAATATTTTAACCCATTCTAGGGCAATTCTGAGACTGTCAAGAATTCCACTATATATTAGGCTTTATTGATCGGCTTCCTCTTTATTCCGCATCAGGGACCAAGGTGCTGAAAAATGTCTTCAAACAATCAATAACTAAATAATATGAGCTTTCCACCTACGATAGGCATGAATTGAATTATAATCAAATTGCTTTGGGTCGGTTACCAATATTTTTAGTTGGAGATTATACAATTCAAACAATTATAAATTCGAATCAAACAAAAGTACTTATGAATAAACCCCTTGATACAAGAACAATTGCAAATTATAATTTTAGGTTTAACACTGACGGGAATAATATTCTACGACTAACAATTCATTGATTTTCAAACTGATCCATTTACTATATATTATTTGATTTGCTAATCCTTTATACTGCAATGATTAAAGAGTCAAATGTTTTGGAAACTCCTCGTTGGGAGATGAATTCATATGATTTTGAATCAGATCGTTGGATCTTTCTTTCTCCCTCGTAGTAACAAACTCTCCGGATTTGCAGTAATAACTTGGTATAACTATTAGACTACCATTAACTAAAATATGCTTATGGGTAACTAATTTGTGGTCTAATCCGACAACATGTTGCTTCCAACATAGGGATTGCTAAAAGTAAAATTCGGGAATAAGAACCAATTGTATGGGAAATACTTTAAAAAGTTACAGAAGGACATCCTGTATTATTGAATAGAGCACCTACTTTGCATAGATTAGCCATATAGGAATTCCAATTAATTCTAGTGGAGGGATGTGCTATTTGTTTACATCCCTTAGTTCGTAAGGGATTCAATGCAGACTTCGATGGGGATCATAACTGTTCATATACTGTTGTCTTTGGAAGCTCAAGCAGAAGCCCGTTTACTTATGCATACTCATATGAATCTCTTGTCTCCGACTATTGGAGTTCCTATTTCTGTACCAACTCAAGATATGCTTATTGGCCTCTATGCATTAACGATTGGGAATCGCTGATGTCTTTGTACAAATAGGTACAATTTATGTAACTACAAAAACTATCAAAATGAAATAGTTGACGATAATAACTATAATTATACAGAACAGAAAGAACCTTAATTTTTGTCGTTTATGAAATGAGGTACTTTTGGCTAATTAAAATAAAATGAGATACTTTTCTGGTAATATAAAAGACATGATATAATATATAGCTGACTCGCCTATTGAAAAAGAAGGAAACAAAAGCTTTGATCTAAGCCCCTTTACTAGTAAGGGCCAACTGGACTTGCTTAGTAATAAAAGAGCCTTTAAAAATCTTAAATAGCTGCTTCAAATAAGGAAAAATCTTGAACAACTGCCTTAAAGAGAGATATAACTTAAAACAACGCAACAAAGCACTTTTCGCTTTAAACTGGCCCGGAGTCTCGGTACCGCACTTTCCAGACAGGAACTCTTTCTTTTCGACACTTGAACTGTTACTGTGTTCCAACTCATTTCGACTTCCTGTGCCTTCAGCTTCTATGCCCGTAGAAAATTCAAAGCTCGTTGACTGGGTGGAAGCATCATAATAAGTTGACTTGATTGATTGAGTTCAAGCCCAGCGCTTCGCTTCTGGTTCATTTTTGGTAATTAAAAAAAAATGGGATATTTTTCGTATGAAAATTAAATTGAGGTACTTTATGGTATAATGCATGCATCAGCTGCTAGCTTAGGGGTGGAAACTGAATTTAATTGTGTGTTGATCACTACTGTGGTGTATATTGCTGGGCTTTACTTCTCCTCAAGATTTCTCGAGATGCTGGGAGCTTGTCTACTTGAGCAGCACATTATTTCTGGATGATAGATTGGTGAAGCGTTTTGAAAGAACAATCAATGGTAGAGGCATCAGTACCATGCTAGAGGCAGTTACCTTCCGCTGATGAGAATCATGGAATTTGAGATAAGGCCAAAAACTTATAAGTCGCATATGGAGAGACATGGTATAGTGCCCCTTGATGATCTTGGTGTTGGAGTAGTGGATAGATGGAATTCAGCGTAAGTTGCATCAAGAGACTCAACATTTCAGAATGCAGTGCCAAATCAGGTCCAGCAAGTATTTGCAACATGATGAAGTCCTCAGCCGTGCTGGCCAGATTGAGTAGTGGCAAGGATTTCTAGCACATAGCCAAAGTGTGGGACAATAAAAAGAAGATTTCTTGGAACCACTTTAAAGTGTTTTCAAGTGAAGCTGACACTCTACCAATTAGTTTCTAAAATAGATATTAGATAAATGTAAAATATTTGAATTTATAATATTAAATTTTGTTATGTTTAATAGATTGATTCCTGACCTTTGAAATATATTTGGGGTACCACAATGTCACTTTCTTTTTTGGTACTTGGATCCTTCTGTAGGGTACATTCTTTCTAGCTGACAACTTATAGAGGAATGTTTTTCCTTTTACGTTTGTCCCCTAAAATTTATTTATGTTGTCTTGATTTCCTTTCATTAATCAGTCTTGTACTAGGAATTAAGTTTTTTATCCATTTTATTTTTGAGTAAGTGGCATAATTTTGGTGCAGATTTGTCATATTCTACCTCTTGACCACCCTACTTAATGTATTTTCACAATTTGGCCACCTCGTAGAAGGAATGGGTTATGACATTGCATGCCTCATATATCATCTATGCTTGATCTAGGGTTGTTTGCAATCCTTGTAAGATTATAATTCCTTATGATTGCTTATCCTAGTGTCAACAGTTAAGTTTGTAAAGATTGAGGCCACCAAGTAGTCAAAGGGATATGCTTTCATACAATACTCATGCCAAGAAGATGCCATGCTATGGAGCACATGGACAGGAAGGTCTGAAAACTTTTGTAACTTTGAATATGAATTTGTTGTTGAACATTTCGTGTCTTGGAAGCTTAAATCCACTTTTATCTTAGTATTTGAATGGCAGGCTCATCTATGTGGAGATTGCAAAGCCTAGCTACTCCGGATCTGATGCTTTCCCTAGGACCTCCAGCCCCCCTCTGAAGCAAAGCTAATGGTCACAGGCATGAGAAGTGAAAGACTGTCTTATGACATGCGCTGTGCTGCAAATTTGCTCTATATTCATCTGAATCATGAGTATCATTTTCTACTTCGAAATGGTTTTTGCAGTAAGTGCTTCAACAGTGAACTTTCTGGTTCACCTCAAACCTTTGTTGTTCCGTGAATTTTATTTGTGGCTTCAAGAATCTGTAAAATTGTCTAGGCCTTACCATCAGGGTTGAAGGCATATAGTCCTTGTGTAAAACATTTTGCTACATGGTTAAACCGATAGAACCTTCCGAAAATATTTCTCTCTTTGTTATTGAAATATTCAGGCACATCTCTTTTACTTGTTTGTAACTTTGGGGGTGCTATTGCCATCCACTTTTTTGTCTTTTGAACCTAATCTTAGTTGCACACATTGGAAATATATTTATGGCAGCCACCTTTTAATGTTCCTCTATGTCTGAGAAAATATATCTTAGCCAAGAGATGTCACACATACACACACATAGATAGATAGAAAGAGAGAAAGAGAGAGATATTGAAATAATACAACCAGAAGAAATATGTGAAAGAACATGAGGGGGAGGGTAGGGTAGTCTAGACAACAAGTGTCATATTTAATTTGTGAAGGGCTACAACCATTGCTGACCATCAATGTAAGAAATGTTGAGGAAAGGAGCAGCCTGACTATCATTGAGGATATGCACGTACAAAACCCTCAATGTTGTATTGGCTCCACTTCCACTGCACTGGTAGTCTCCATAAAATATGCTCCTAGTTTTCCACCAAGTAATAACAAAATAAGTTGCAGCTAAGAAGAGAGAGTTAGAGATATAATGAATCATAGTTATCAAGACTAAACCAAATCATAGTTATCAAGACTGGACCGAATTGGCTGTCAACCGATTTAACCGATTTTACAATTTATGTGTTAAGACCTCGGCCGGTTTGGTCCAAAGTAAAAATTGAGTTTGGCTAAAAAAACCAATCAAACCAATGTGAGATAGCTTATATTTTTGAACGATTATATTAATTTGTCTTTTGTTTTGTTTCCTAAAATCTAGTTCTACTAGTGGTTGGACTGATTTTCACTAGACCAAACCCCTCACCGTTTGGTGGCCAGTCTGATCTTGATAACATTAATGCAAATGTCTATAAGATTCACTCATACTTTTGATCCAAATGTCTAAGATGCCCAATAACACATGTCACAATCTTCAAAATTATCTCTCTCTCTCTTTGTCTCTCCCTCTCTCACACACATATACACACGCGTGCACATGCACATACACACATAGAGTAGAGTGCTGCCCATATGAATATTTGTAGAGCTATAACTTTTCAAAATTCTCTCTCTCACACACACACCCAACACATATGCATACATACACACACAGTAGAGTGCTGCACGTATGAATATTTGTGGAGCTATAACTTTTTAAATTAGTTCTTATAGTGATCTAGAATGTACTCATGTGAATAACTTAAAATATTTCTTCTACATCTACTACCACAAATGAGGAATTCTGTGACCATTGTGCTCATGGGATCCTTGAGTTTTTTCAGTCAATCAACACGATCTTTTCGGACCCAATCTTTGCATATTATATCTTAGTACGTTGATCAATATTTTTGTCATTACAATGGGCTCCTTTGGCTTATTCTCTTACATAAAGAGCAATAATTTGGATAGTTCTTGCATTAACATTCTTCTTGTAGCACTCGTTCCCCTTGTCTACCCGAATTTAGTGCGGAGTTCTGCAAATTCTAAGAGGAAAATATGAAAAGGAAATTCTCACTGAAAAATGTATCCTGAAGAAAGGAGTCCTCTCCAGATTTGCACTACAGTAAATACTAGGTAGTGTGAAAAAAGTTTACAAGTCCACCTAATTCACTTCATTGAACCAGTAAATGGACCATGACCCTTTAATTGATATGTTGAAGGTATCTATCTACTTCATCACTACACTGCCGAAGGGACTGTGACATGTTAACTTATGTATTCAATGACTTGAATCTATGTTTTTTGGCAAGGGGTTGTAAAATCGTGTGCATCTAGAACCATCGGCACTGAGTAGTAGCTACAAGTAAACGTCGTATGTAGTCCTATCTACGCACGTCATGTATTTTTGGCTCCATCTCAAACTCCTGACCATACTGCAGGTTTGTATGATATGGCCAAATACTCCATACTCATATCTTAAGCTCCTTTTTTCTGCTCTCTCTACGCAGTTGATAATCATTTGGTTACAATAACAAGTTTCACATAGGTTTCTTGTGAAAATTTCCCTCAGACACAATGCTTGCTCTTAAAGTGTTACAATTGGAGGATTACATCTTTCACAACCTTATGAAATATTGTCTCAAAGATTGCTATAGTCAACTGGTGCTAGGATTTGGTGGACACCCTTTTTGTCATACGTTTTCTCTAGGATTCTTCTTCTGTATCAATTTATTCCTAAAATAAAATAATTGTATTTGTTGGTGGACCTTTCAAATTAATTTTGAGCAGTAGAGTTGTCTCTGTCATTCCTCATCTGTTCACCATGAGGCTCTAAGTGTGTAAACCTCTCTCTGTCAAATTGTTTTGCAGTCTAGAATGGGAACCTCCTTAACATCCAGTGGATCTGCCTGATGCTATAGGTAACAAGAGCGCTTAGAAAACGTAGCTATTCATGGTGTTTCTTTAATAGTTGATTATTAGAAGATCAGGTTACAGTTCGATTAGTTATGTTTTTAGCTTTTTTGTCATGGTAATTTATTTTTGTGGTCAATTATTCCAACAGTTGGCAAGAAACATTTGGATGTCAGCTTCATTTGAATGCATGTTTCACTGTTCAAAAACTTGTACTAGAGCATTCAATGATTGCTGTAAGAGATATTCATCTTCATGAAGTCGTATAACAATTAACAAGCATATGAAATTTTTAATGGAAATAGGAAACTATAGAAAATTAGCCTCAGTTCTAGTGTTGATTTCAGATGGAAGAATGGCAACTTACTGGTCTCGAGATGGGTCATTCCAATCATTCCAACCATCTGAAGATATGATTTCAGACATGGAGGTATAAGCAAATATGACAGTGGAGAAAGGGCATCATGCACACCGCAACCATGTGCATCCTCTCCCACCAATGCTGCAGTTCACGAAGGAGAAGCCTGTGCTCTCATCCCCTATTGATCGAGCTTGTGCCGAGATAGCCTCTGTTATGAGTTTTGCTCCACTTTTCACTACGTATGCCACTGAATTCAGTTGGCAGTTCTGAAATTACGATAAAGTATTTGAATCAAAGAAACCATAAAATAGCATTTTGAAATTATCTCTGTAGCACTTTCAGCCTCTATGATTAGTAGATGGGAATGAGGAAACATGGGACAAGCCACTATGTGCTTTGGCCAGTTCGTGTTCCCTCTCTTTCTCCCCTATAAGAAGAAGTTTGAAATCTGGACCTGTTAGCTCACTACTTCATATTGAGTTTTATCTATTCCTAAACCATGTTGGAACGAAGTAGGAGTAAGGATTCTTATGGTTCATATTTACATCAATCCAATCAAACAAGACCATAACAAAGTAAAGAAAATCTCTGGACCGATCTCATCTTTGTTCAAGTAAAGTTTCGCATGTCCAATTCAGCATGGTGATTGATTAGATGTTCCTGACTAATATGATTAACATGAATTGTGCATCTAATTGAAATTGGATGTATTGAGAAGTACCCCATCATCACCAAATTACCCTCACCCCTTTTGATTTTCATACCAAGATCCATTTACCTGATTCTACTATCACTAGCACATTTGTAGTACAATTAAGGGCCGTAACCCGGCGCTGGTCCCGCATAAGCAAGGTCAACAAATAAAGTAGTTTTCTGATAAATGAGTGGGGCTTTAGTGTATGACACTACATTCCATTCATCAATCTAAGCGGATTGACCATAAGAAGTGAATCAGTCACTGTATTAAGTGCCAAGGATATTTTGCACTACTAGTTCAGCTATAAAATGCAATTTAGCTGTTGTCCATTTGAAGTTTTGTACTTAGTGCAACTTCATGTTTTATGTTAATCTGAAGAAATATCACAAGCATTGCATACCTTGTTTATGTGTTCCAAGTCTCATACATGACATACAGAACGATGTACTGTGTGTGATTGTGAGCTAGTAGGATTCAAATAGAATTTATTTATATATATTCCTTCATAATCCATGGAAATGAGAGATTGAGGAAGATGTTTCGTATAGAATTAGTGTTGGGTGGATGAAGTAGATATACAGTTATAGAGTGTTATTTAATGAAAAAGATGTGTAACAATCCTAAAATTTCAAAAAAAAAAAAAACAAAAAAAAAAAAAAGAAGAAGGAGAAAATATGCTTTTAAATAGGTGATGTTCTGTTTGAATATGATGGTCCTTGAGGACCATCACTGTTTTCAAAAACTTTTGCTTTGGATTAACTTTTGCTTTGCCTTTACTTTTTTCTTTTGCCCGCTTTTGCCTCCTGCTGCTTGCAGCTGGCAGCGTCCTTTAGCGGACGTGGTTTTCGTACGATAAAAGTCTGCTTTTAACGCGACACCTCAGGTATGAGGTAGAGCGTAA
>NW_006497023.1:569814-586682 GCF_000471905.2 Amborella trichopoda
CTTTCATTGCCAAAGATAAAATCTATGGAACATTTGGATGAAGCAATCTTTGAAATAATACCTACTACTACGGTCGTCGTGAAGGGTGTCTTGGCCACTGAAGAACCACAACCCCAAAAAGCAGCTTGGTCACCTGCTATTCTTAAAGCCACAGCTTGCCCACCAACATTCCTAGGGTTTGCAATAGGAGCCACATTCTAGTTTATGCCGAAAAAGAAAAAAATATTGATTTTTATTACACAATAAACAAACAAGATGTAGTATAAATTATGTGACATTTCTGTTTTTGGGTAAGTCAGAAGGGGACAAAGCCCCTTACCCATTTTTCATTAATGAAAAATTAAAGAAGTAACAGTTCATTATTTTACAACCTTATAATAAGGCAGTTGTGCTAGATCAATAAGAAAAAACAGAAAAATAAAGTTCGGTGGTCGATAATGCTAAATAGTAGCTCCAGAACTAAGCGTACAATATAATCATCCCATCAGAAGTTCAAAAAGATGAAATCATGTCATATCATGAAACAACTTGAGTAGTGAGTCAAAAGGCATATATATAGGATAATCTGATATGTATGTATGCTAGTATAATCCGATATGTATATATGATAATTCGATAATCCTTGTGATCTAGATTTCAGTACTTTACTAGTAGACTTCGAGTTGTATTCTCTTAAATATTTGTACAACTTAAACCGACTTAATTAGTGTTACAACCAACTTAATTAGTTTTTATTCACTCAAAAAATAAAAGACTTAAATAGTTTTGGAGAGTTTGAGTATAGGCAGCGAAGATTTGTGCATTTAGTGTGTTTTATTAGGCTAAATCAGAGTTACCAGTCTCTTTATCGGTTGAGGATTAGATCTTTTTAAAGTGCTTAAATTCCCAAATTTCACACCAAAACTCATTGTCAGTGATAAAATTGTTGGTTTTTTTTACTATAATTAAACAAAGGAGCCCATGTTTTAGCTGGATTGTGCTTAACCACTATAATTCTATTTCAAAGGCTTTTAACATGCATTAGTACTTCCACCACTCCCACGTGCTCATTGTTTAATAAGTAATCAACAATGAGATTGAGTTATATCAGTACTCCATTTTCAAATTAGGTGAGCCATATGAATTTTGAATATCAAAGACAACTTTGCAATGATGAATTTTTTACCGCAGTTATCTGAAGAACAATTATTTATCACTAACTAATCATTTTCCTTGGAACTTATTTGTTTGTGATGAAAATCAAGTCCCAACATAGTGAAAATTAGTTTGGCCCAGTATTCCTTAGGAAGTTTTTACAAAATGAAACTCTTATAAATATTTAATAATTATTTCACTCGGTTCAATCATATCTTCGATCTATACTCCTTCATACTAGATTACATCACAGAGCTACTCTATAACGGCGTATTAAATACCTCAAAGAGCCTCTTCATTCAATTAAACTACAATCAAATTTCTATTTTTTTTTTTAACTTGTATGCAAAAGATCTTGTTCGATGGCGACCACCCAGTACAACACCTGTGAAGTGGTGGGAGTTTCAAATAGAAGGATTGAAAAGGACAAGGGGTAGGACCAAAAAGACGTGGTTGGAAGTTGTTCGAAAAAATTTGAGGACTTATGACTTCACTGAGGATATAGCCTTTAATAGAAAAAAGTGGTAGAACAAGATTCGTGTTGCTGACCCAATTAATTGGATAAAGGCTAGGATGATGATGACTCAAAAGATCTTGTTCACTAGTTTGTACACATAAAAGATTGAGCGTGATACTCACCATTCAAGAAAACTATTATGACCAAAGTTGGCACCTTATGATGTTTTCTCGATCGGTTACTTCCTCCGCTTGTCAGTACAACCACGTTTTAGAAGGTGAGCTCTAACCATGGTTAAGACAAGAATATGCATTTGTGTAGTGAAAGAAGTCATTCAAAGCTTCGGAATATCAAAGAACATTGTACCAAATGATGAACATCAAAATCATTGATAAATTTGAATTATAGACGAATTTGTTCACTTTGGCTTGTATTACCTCAAACACCTTACTTTTGGTCGCTATTAAGCTAACTAACACACTATTTGACGTGGATTGTTTCTGTATTCATGGCAAGATAAGTTTTTGAGTTTTATTTTCTTTTTCCTTTTTTTTTTTCTTTTTTTTTTTTTTTCATGTTTGCATGAACTATGCTCTGGTTATGAAATGGGTGGAGATTTTTTACCACTTACTATGTATCCTCAATGTTGTACTTCAATTGAGATTGTGTCAGGCATATTAACAGTATAATCATATAATTAAATCCTTAAAGGAACCTAAAGTCTACACGTTCAAGGTATTAAACTAGAAAGGGAAATTTATCTAAATAACCATGAGAGAGGAAATATTGCATTCTTACCATATCTCTTATTCAATCTCAAGATATTCATAAAAGCTGGAGTATGCTGTAATGGGAGAACTAGGAATGGAGAGCTATCCCCCTTTTCTGCCCGATTATTTGGTCTTAAAAATGCTAGTTTTAAGAATGAGTTATTGCCTTCTTTGACCCCCAGTGCTCAACCAAATAGCGGATATCTAATGCGTTCCATTTATTAAACATGGTATATGGTTGGCCACACACACACATGTTCATAAGTTAGAATAGTTGAAAATTCGTAAAATGTTGAATAGTTCACACATGTTAGTAGTTTGATAAATTTCCCACTAGAAAATGGGATTCCTTCTTTGTACTAAATTCGTAATCAATATCTCGTTCGATAGGAGAAGTCTGATGATGTGAATTTCAAGGGATGGCAGTGGAAATCACATCTTTAATGATAATGCTTAGGATTGTATACATGCTTACACAACAATGTCTAGGTTTTGCTACCTCTATTGCTGAGCTGATGGTAATAGTTGCTTTAATTGATGCACTGATAGATCCTAAAACTAATGCCTTGACATCTCAAGATCAGGCTCAACACAACCTTGGCCTTGTTCAGCCTCTAATGAATTTTTTTTTTGGTATGTTTTTTTTTGTTTTTTACGTAGATCAGTATAGAGGAGTCCTCTACCTATGGTAGGAATCGAACTCAATAAATTATAATGTGGCAGCCACTATCCAGAGCACCTATTTCTTGAATTTATCCTTTTGTGATGAAGAAGCTTGTATCCAATAGATAGATGATGACTAGTCAAATAAGGGATCACTCTTGGTATTGAGATACTTGTAAAGGAAATATTCCCTAATGGTTGCTTATTTAACTATTACTCCAGACCAGAGTATCCTTAGCGAAGGAGTTATGGGAAGCCCTAGATAGTAAGTACAATCAAAGGATGCCAAGAGGAAGTCGTTCTTGATAAATCAATACAAGGATTTCAAGTTAGGGATAATAACTTAGTTCTTGTAAAAGTGCCTGAATTGCATTGCAAATGGGATTATCTTGTAGGGCATGAAACTGGAAGAGGCCTTTCAAGTGGCAATAGACATCATGATACAATTCCCATATTGAAAGAACTAAAAAAATATCCTAAAGCAAAAGGACATAACCTTGGAATAGCTCATGACTGACCCTTGGATCAATGAGGAACTCAACTCTGAGGCACAAAGGAGGAGAGGTTGGACCTAGTAGTGAGGGCTCATTTTCTTAAAGGACGAAGGAAAAAAATAGAAGTTCAAGGTAGAAGGAATTAGGATCAGTGAGAGGAAGATTAAGAAGATTAACAAGGATGCCCTAGGCAGGCAACTAGAAAAATGGTTTTGCACTTATATAGTAGATGATACATTTTATGAACAAGTGCATGCTTTGCCAGAAGCAACTTACACATGCAAATATATTGGAAGAGAGATATGTGGTTGCTGTCCCTAGAGCTGTTTGGGATAAGTAAGTGGAATATAGGGCTACTAAAAATGTTTTGAATGATAGGAGCATGTTTAAGATTGACGAGACAGTCTGGCCGGACCTATATTACATGGAAACTCCTTACTCACGGAAGTAGTAGGGAAGCAGCCCGCTAAACTTAGGTACACCTCTGACATGGTCGTCACTCTCTTAGAAGTCTATCATGCCCCCAAGGTAAGGAAAAAAACTCATTTTAAGCTACCTCATCAATAAACATATTAAGCATGTTTTCGAGTCCAACATGTTAGCTTGTTAAATAAGGGTGTGTTTGTTGGTAGGGAATGTGCATATAAGGGGATGTGCAAATTCATAATAAATAAAAGTCATACCTCCTCTTAGACTTACTTGAATGACTAGATTAGTTTTGTTAATTTTCCTGCATTAAGAAAATAGGTGCCTCAAATTTACTTCCTAAACGAGAAACAATTTTCCTCAGTAGAAAGAAATTCTAGGCACTAGAATTAATTCATACTGATGTAAATAATCTTAGAGATGTGTAAACACATGGTTGCAATTAGTACTTTATTAGTTCCATGGATTATTTTTCAATATGCACTTATGTTTCTTTAATGAGAACAAATGATGGAGCTTTTGGGAAATTTTATTGACAATTAATTGAATTTAAAAATTAAAACATCAAAATGACTAGGTGGTGAATATTATTACTCTTGATAATTTCACAACGTTCTATGAAGAGATTGATATTATCACCATGGTCAATGTGATGCTCATAGTTTCCAATCTTCCAGCAAATATTTGGGTAGAGGCTTTATTGCCAGCATGATTTGTTTGAGAAAGAGTGCCATATTCAAATTCTAATGAGAATGTTACCTAGTGTTTCTCAAGGTTTAGGGATGCCTTGGTAGAATTCTGGACCTTAAAAAGCACAAGCTTGAACCTAAGACTTCAAAATGTGTTTAGGTAGAGTATCATACAAAATGCAAGGCCTATAGATCTATGGACGCAGAACCCAATGTAATTATAGTATCTACGAATGCTAAAATTTAGGAAATTAGTTTCGATGGTGGAGATGAGAATGAAAATAGAAGGCAGCATGGTCATAAAGAACATGATATTCGCTTAGAACCGAGGAGAAAAGAATCATAAACCTACTTTCGTCATGACTTTCAAACCTATAATCATGAAGAAGAATCCCTTAGATTTCAAGAAATCATGTCATCGTGTATTGCCCCCTTTTAGAGAGATGTAGTTGACTAAGTGAGAGATTTCTATTTTGAATTCTGGAACTTAGAAGCTTGAGGTAAAGCTTCTAGTTCTAAGGATTTAAGCTACTAGTAGATTTTTAAAAGAAATTTGAGGTGGATGGTAGCATTGAAAAATTTAACGATAAATTTTTTGTTGAAAGTTTCAGTTAGAAAGAAGGTATTAACGTCTTTCTTACATATGCATCTAGAGTTTTGATTTTGCATCTTAAGATGTGAAGACAATATTCATGAATAGATTGACATGGGGCAACAAAAAGGATTTATCACAAGAGCATGAACACAAATTGTGTAAGCTTGTGAAGTTCTTGTATGGACTAAAAGAAGCACCAAAATTGTAGTGAGAAGTTTTACAAAGCTACTTTGTCTCGCGATATTCTTATATAGACTAAAAGAAGAACTAAAACCATAACATGAGAACTTTGACAATGTTACTTCGTCTCATGGATCTTCTATTTTTGAATTTGATAACTATAATTTATGCCAAATTTTTTAATGTTGCTATTGTGATTATATGCAGATGATATGGTTGTAATTGGTGGTAACTTTGTATACATAGGATAAACTAATAATGTACTACCTTCTGAATTTAATATGAAAGACATATGGATACTTTATGCATTTTCAAATCAAGAAAGAGAGAAAATTAGATGCATATATCTTAATCCAATTTCACTACATCAAGACAATCATCATAAAAACTGACCTCTTTGAATGTGATCTAGGTCCAACCATATATCATCCTCATAGTTAATTAAAAAAGAGCAAAGGTAGTTCTTTGTCTTAGCTAGACTACGCAAGAGTTATTAGCTGTATTTCATATGCTATGTATTGTACTCAACTTGATATTGATAGGTAACTAAGTAGATTTACTACTAATATTGGTCAAGAGTATTGGAATATCTCAAAGGAATTGCTTGCTATAGGTACACTAAGTTGGTGAGCCTGTTTTCCTAGAGGTGTACAAAAATGCAAACTGGAATTTGGACCTAGTTGAAGCCAAGTCTATCAGTGGATCTTTGGCAGGAGTGTTGTTGCGTGGGACTCCAAGAAATAGACCCACACGTGATATTGGCTACAAGAATTAGAGTTAAATTCTTTGGAAGCTCCTAGCAAAGAACTTAGACAGTGGACACACTATGCATTCTAAAATTAATACTTATAGTAGATCTTAATTTACTAGTAAAGCTACTGTGGACCAAGCAATTAGTAAGGTACTTAATGGAAAGTTGATGTCCATATGCCTATGGTGCAGTCAGCCATGTGCTTAACGATTGAGTAAATATTATTAACGAAAGAGTTTATATACGGTTGCAACCTTAAAATGTAGAATTACAGATGCACCTCAAAAATCCATCGGAGAAGGTTGTTTTAATATTGAAAAACCCTCTAGTTGATCATCTCGACATAGAGATGTATGAATATGACAAAAACAAAAATATTTTGAGTCCTGAAATAGTGCTTCTTGCAATACATTTCCTATGAGAGTAAAGAGAAAGCTCTCACCAAAAATATGTCAGTGTAATTCCACCCTTTGCCCAACACCTAGGCAATGAATCTTCAGCTTTCTAAATTTTCTAGAATACCTTAACAATTTCAAAAGGCACTCATGTGGATAATAAGATAAAGGAAGAATATAGTAGGAACGAATAAAAACAATAAAATAAGGAAAAGAGATAAAAACAATAAAATGAAAATAAATGTAGGGTAAAGACAGATGAATAAAATTTAGAATGTTTGTTGTAGATATTGTGGTGGGAATATCCTTAATATCAGAGCAACTAAAGAATGTATGGATTGATATATTGGGAAACGAATAAGGTAGATTTGTCGATATGAGGGCTAAAGGTAAATCCATGTTTTGAGGGAGCATTTGGGATGTTCTAAGGCAGATTTGAGATTCCTTGGGGTTAGGTTTAAAGTTCCTAAAGTTGAATATGGGGTTTTTTTAGGTTAGATCAAAATTTCTAAGATTCAAGGTTATCTAGGAGTTGGGGTTGGGCCTAGACTAGGTTGTTTTGGTGTTTCTAATCCTAAGGCTAGGTTCTTTCTCAAAGAAGGTATGGGGATACTCTCAAATCCTGGGTTTTAGGGCTAGCAGGTAAGGTTTCCTGGATTTAGAGTTAATATCTTTAAGTCTAGTTTGTATTCTAAGGTTGAGGGATGTTATATGTGGGTATTAAGATTGTTATGTTAGGTTTATGACTGAAGGGGGTATTTACAAGCTAAAAGCTCAGACCTTGGCACTAACAAATGTACATTTAAAATTGAGATATTATAGATAAGATGGCCAAAAATCATGTCCTCAGACCATTCCCGTGTTGGGGCCATATGTGGCTAAAATTTCTATGCTACATGCAGCCTGGACTTAGTCTAGACTAGGCTACATGAGGCTTAGAGTCAATGGCATGCGGCCAATTACTGGCTGCATCAGGCATCCTTGAGGCCTCATGCACAGGCCCTAAGTCTCAGTTCTCAACTAATGTAAAGGGTATTTTGTTCCTTTATAGAGTTCAAAATCTTATGGATGACCTTGCACAATTTTCAAAACTTTTGGTGACAGCATACTACATTGGTTTAGCCATAACTTTCCAAGATCTAATTGAGGTGAGACTTTGGTCGTTGGAAAGCCCTTTCAATTGTCCACAATATGGGATATGTATGATGTGAAGATCAGTTAGTTTTCCTGCAGTGAATTCTATGAAAATCCTAAGCTACCAAAGTGTATGATCAGATGTTTAACTATTGTGATGTCTATTGGAAGATTCTCATGGGTGATTGGGAATTCTGCCTATGATCATGAGATAATTTAACCAAGTCAGGAATACTCGACCAAATCTCAGATGTCTACGGTTGGCATATGCATTAACTGAAGGCCTTTCAAAGCATGAAATTTGGAATACAAGAGGAATGAAATTGATTCCAACTTAGGATGCGTAACAAGGTGACGAAACCCCATTTGGTAGGTAAGGAGAACTCAAGTCTTTGATTTAAGGGGTATTAACAAGTTAATTATGTGACAATTGCTATTAAATATATTCAGGAAAATATACTTTGTTGCCTCATTGCTTGTTGTGTGGTGTAGAGATGTGCAACTTAGGGGATTAATGTTCAGCTTTGGGGATAAAGTAAGCTCTTAATGAATCAATCCACCTTAATGAGGTAAACCCGGGTTACGATATTGAGCTGTAGAAACACTCCCCATGGATTCATTCATATTTGTATGGAAGTTTATACATTTCCTATGAGAATGGGCCTTCTCTAGAGCACACCTAAAAAGGGTGTACAATGCACAAGGAGGAGACATACACAAGGGCTTGTAATGGGGCGCAGAGCTACAAGGTGTTATGTAGGGGGTTCTCCTAGTAAATGAATAATTCATTGTTTCTATATTTGTTGCCTATATTGGCATTTAGCATAGCACTACAAGATACAAGTCTTTATGATATTTTTGTTGATGTGTTTGCTCTCATGATTTACCGACTCATAGTTAAGTTGCTTTCAAGTAACCTACGGACTATTAGATTTAAACTAGCTTAAATGGTGTTTCAAGCCAACTTAATCAATTTTATAGAATTTAAGTATGAACTATAAGGATCTATGGATTTTTTGTGCCTAATTTCTATACAAGCTTCATTGAGCTTAATGAGTTTGGGCCTTTCTTAGCGTTCTTAAATTCAAACTGTCAATACTAACCCTAATGGTTTTTTATTGAAATTAAACAAGGATCCCACTTTTCGGTCGATATTCTCAACCACTTCCAACCACTATTACTTTAATTTCACAAAAATTTGACATGTGCCAGTAGTCCAACCCACTCCCAACTGCTTTAGTTTTCAAAAGTAGATGAACAATGAGTTTGGGATTTACAAATGCCCCATTTTCAGATGGGAAAATCAAGAGAGGTTATGAAGATCAAAGAGCGAAAAATCTTCATTGTGAGTTTTAACATTGGCTATCAGAAAAACAGTGATTTCTCAGTATTTACTCAATTTTTTTCACTAAAAATTATTTATTTTTCTAAATTGAGTCTAGGCCTATTACAGTCCAAAGGGAATTCGAATTTGGCTTTGATATTCTCTAGACTGTTTCTTGGAGAGTGTAACTCTAGGAAATATTTAACAAGTGTTTTACTTAGCTCATTTTTTTCCTTGAGGTATTCTAGTCTGGATTCGATTGCATTACTATGTCGAGAGAGTTTGATACCTTGAAAACAATGGGAATGTTTCGTACTTCGGGGCCTTCATTGAGACACCGTCATTTCAATAGTCTTGTACTCGAAAACTTTGTTATCACTATTTGTGCAGAGAAAAGTTTTGCTACTCTGGCATTCACTATTCTAGAAAGCCCTTTTTAAGCAAAGTTGGCATTATGTGAGCAAGGAAAAACATTCAGAATAAATAAATAAAAATAAAGTTTTGAGAGATTATACCCTTTCTCAGTGTCTTTTAGGGAATCTACCTTAGACATTTTCGTACGACTCAACTCACTATCGTTCTTTCAAATAAGGAGGAACTTATTCGCTTTAAATAAAACTTATAAATAAAAAATAAAAATAAAAGTAAAAACTCAATAAATCTCAAAATCTCTCTCTCTCTCTCTCTCTCGAAATCTTTCTTCCTCTCTTGTAAATTCCCCTCTCTCAATTTCACATTATCCGCCCCCTAAGAAGTCTCTCTCTACATATACAAAATTCCATAAATATGAGAGATGCCTTTTAGCTCCCCATATCTCTATTGTAACCAACCATATCTATCTTCCTATCTTCAAACAAAGTAAACATTTCAATTCTATCTTTGTAATCTCTACAACTATAAAAGTAGAAAACAACCTTAAAGCAATCTAAAAACCCAAATAACTCTAAATTTAAAAATCTAAAAATATTAAAATTGATGAATAAAATTTTTAAAAAATAGAAATTTAAAATAAAAAATTAAAACATAAAAATTTAAAAATAAAAATTAAAACACCCATTACATCATTCTCTCGAGATTGGAAGAAGATCAACCTCAAGCTTATTGAACTCAAATCTTTAGAAGCATTCTCAAAAGTTGGTGATGCAATCCCAACATTCTTTTAAGTACTTTTTTTTCTTCAAATAAACAATTGACCCAACAAAATTTGTAGTGGAATTGTGAAATACTTAACTCTTGAATACTAAACTAAATCTTGATTTTTCTTTCAAGTTCACAGGGTTGGATTTCACATACTGCATCACATATGCCTTCTTCTTCATAATTGATTTTTAAAATTTCTTACGCTTTTGGGTTATTGACATCATCTTTTGCATTGAGATTTACCTCTTCATGTTCTTGCTCCTCTTGTTATAGTCTACTAAGTCGATCTTGCAAATATTGTTGTATTACTCTGCGAAGTTCTTCCATGTGTCTCTCGAATTCTTGATCCAATCACTCAAATATTTGATCAAATCGATCGAAGCTCTCCATATGGTGTACGATATTTAATCTCAAGGCTCTGATACCAATTGATGGAAGAAAAAAAATAAAAAAAAATAAACAAAAATAACGGTTTGAGAGATTATAGGGTCTCTCAAGGTTTGCACAAGAGTCTACCACATAGATCTTTATCTAAGACCCAAATTCTTTATTCAATTCACCATCCTTCTTTTAAATAAGGCACATCTTTTCCTAAAATATGAATTTAAAAAGAAATAAATAAAAATAAAAAATTCTATAAAACTCTATCTATCTCTCTCTATATCTCTCTCTCTTGTAAATCCCCTCTCTCTCAATGCCATGTGACCCCCTAAAAAGACTCTCTCTATATCAACTAAATCCGGTAAATACGGGAGGTTTCTTTTAACTCCCCATATCTCTCTTGTAACCACTCATATCTATCTTCCTATCTTAAAAGTAAAGTAAAATTTTCAATTCTACCTTTCAAAACCTAAGTAACCCTAAATTAAAAAGCTTAAAATAATAAAATTCTAAAAATTAAAAATTTAAACATAAAATTAAAAACCTTACTTCATTACTGTGTGATTTCCTAGTTTTTGTTCTTGTGCTATAATATTAAGTAGTTGGATGACATAAGTTTGGATCATCCTAGTCTATTTTTTTATTACATAGGAACACATTCGCTAGTAGGTTCTACGAACCGAACAACATTTTTATACACAATTAGTATCCAAGTTTGTGTTCTTGTGCTATAATATCAAGTACCATTAAATGATTTCAAAATCTTTCACTAGAATGTTATCAGAGGATTGCAATAGCGCTCCACGAATATAAGCTTTAGAGCTTAAGAAGAGTGGCTTCCCATATGACTTTGAGTACACATGTCATATGATAGTCTCATGTCAGGGTACAGACACATGTCCCATGAGTCATAACCATCCTATAGAGGGTCGTTACTCTGAAGATATTCGGGTTCTGTATTCTCTTTTTGGTTCTCCTAGCCCTACCCAATCACACCAATACAGGCCTTGATTTGTCAATTCTTCTTCTTGACTGGTACAACATTGGCCAGCCTCATTGGGTACTTGACTTCTCTAATAAAACTAGTTGTCTTAAGCTTGTTTACATCTGCTTCAATATGGATTTCCAAGTTAGCTCGAAACTTCCTTGATTTCTGCTTGACGGGCTTAAAGGATGGATCAATTCCCAACCTATGAACTGCATCCTGGGGGTCAAGAACTGGCATCTTTTGCTATTGACAGTAGTAGTAAAAACATAGCACTATCTAACAGAAGAGAGAGAGAGAGAGAGCGAGAGAGAGAGAGAGAGAGAGAGAGAGAGAGAGACCCACCACCACCAAGAAGAAGATGAGACTTCTGGCAAACCAAAACATTGGTAATAAATCTGTTTTGCATTAAAAAGTCGAAGAAAAAATTGGGCAAAAAAATGGATCTCCCAAAATTAGTTAAGACAAACACGATTATTTTGGATTTGGCTAAAAACAATGGAGTGAAAATCACATATATAAAGGTAACACAATATAAGATTACGAATCATAGTTATTGTATGGATACAGTAAAACCATTTAACTATAACTTTTATGTCCTGAGACATGGCTTCTAACCAAGGACTTGCTCATACCTTTCCTCTCATGATAAGCGTTGGAGAAGAAGCTATCGTCCATCTTGAAGAGGCAGCCATAAAAGCGGATTGGCGTTAACCTTTCTTGGAATATTCAGTCTACGGGCAACTCTCTGATACTAGGAAAGATAGGCCAGCCTTTAAAAGGCGAGCCAAGAGATTCACCCACGTCAATGACCAACTGTACATAAGGTCATACGATGGAATGTTGTTTCTTAACCATCATTTCAAGGTACTTGCGAGGTTCTAGATTTATCCTCATCAAGTATGCTGTAAAGCATGCCATTTTCAGCTTGGTGACAGGGGGCTTGCGTTGTACCCTTTTTAGCAACTATGATTTTGATGGAACGATCCATTTGTGTGTGCAACCTTGCACCTACTCCACTTACCAAGATTCGTGTATAACCAACATTTAGAAGGTGATTTTTGGCCTTGGTTAAGACAATACTCAGTATTTGAGTAGGTAAAGATGGCTATGCTCTAGAAGATCGAAGAACAACATTAAAAGGATTGGCCACAAACTTAAGAAATTTGAGTCTTGATTATGTGCTTTGGCTGGGGTTACATGTGTTGAGATGGTTACGCAAATCGCCCCCATTTGAAATTTCATCTTTTCTTGAGTAATTTCGTCATTGAAAAAAGGTCTTTTATGAAGCCCATAAAGGTGCATTTTTAGAGAGAGAGAGAGAGATATATATATAAGATAAGCTAAAGTGTAGGGAAGCTTAAAGATTAAAATTGATGTTTTGCGCAAACCCTAACACCATTGTGGTCTCGTATTGGGTTGGATTTTCATCGACATTTCGTCGCAGCGATGGTCTTGGTCGGCGGTGATGAAAAGAAGAGTCGATTGATAGTGGTATTGTAGTAGAAGATATCTATTGGGGTTTCTTTTCCATTGTATGAGGTAATCTGTACGAAACCCCAAACTTGTAAATTTCTTCCATTGATAGTGAAAGCATCCTTGCTTTTTATTCATGGATGTAACCCATTTTAGGTAAACCACGTAAATATTTGTGTACCTTATACTTTTACTTTTTTTGTGATTTGTTGATAGCCCATTGTACTTGTTTTTTCTTGTTTCCATACTTTTAACAAATGTACAACACATATTATTATTCTTAGCTATTTTGTTTGGGTGTTGAATATATTGTTATAAGGTGCTCACAACATCAAGTAGGGATTTGGGTTATCCGAGTTTGTCAACAAGTAATATCAAAGCTCAACAAAGTGGTGTAGTACTTTTGGAAAAATGGCAACTTGTAAGTTTAATGTGGAGAAGTTGAATGAGAAAGATAATTTTGAAATTTGAAAATTAAAAGTTAAAAATTTATTAATACATCAAGGGAAAAACAAGATATTATTGGAAAATATAAGAAACCGACAAATATGATCGATGATGGTTGGGAGGAACTTGAATGAAGTGTTGATTAATATTGTTGGTGAAAAGACGGCAAAAGATTTTAGTGGAAAATTGGAAATTTTGAATCAATCAAAATATCTCATAAACTGAATTTTCTTAAAAAGAAAATTGTAGTCCTTGAGAATGAAAGATGGTGCAAAAGTGTCGCAAGTTGAAAGTATTAGTATGAGAATAGAGGATGAAGATAAGGTGGTTACCTTACTTTGTACATTGTAGGAATTCTACGATAACCTTGTTATTGCATTGAGTTGTACTACAGATGATTTTCTTGATTTGGACTCCGTGTGTAGTGCTCCCCTTTTCGATGAACTTTGAAAGAAGGCATATTTGGGAAGTTCAATAGAATAAAAAAACGGAAGCTCTTATGGCAAGAGGTCGATCGAATGGATGGTTTGATTAATCAAGGAATCATTCAAGAAGCAGTTCAACATCTCGATAAAAATCAAGAGGGCCTAATAACAAAAACATGTGCTCATATTATGGGAAAAATGATCATATAAGGAATAATTGTTTTAAAAGAAAGGTGGTGAATTCTTCCATTTGATCATGTTTTATGAGAATATACCATTTGATCATGGTGAAGAACAAAAATCAAGATGAAGAACCATTGGCCATCATGATGAAGTTGTGCCTTTGGCACATCAGTGCTCTACTAGAGAAATTGTTTACCAAATAGCACAAAGATTATGTGGATTCAAATACTTTACATGCTGTGATAGTCGAAAATGAAGAGCCAACATCATTTCGTGAATCCTTTGAAAGTAATGGTATCGAGAATTGGAATATAGAAGAAGAAATATCTGTCCTTCAAAGAAACAAGACTTGGGATTTAGTAAAACTACCTAAAGTTAAAAAGGTTATTAGTTGAAAAATGAGCATTTAAGATAAAGTAGGGGCCCGATGACATATTTAAAAATTATAGGGAAAGATTGGTGACAAGGAGGTTTTCCACAAAAGCAAGAAATTGACTTCAATAAATTTTTACACTGGTATTCAAGTTGTTCTCAATCGTTTGGTGCTTACGTTAGTTTCTATACATGATTTAGAGCTTAAGGAAATAGATGTGAAGACAATACTTTTGCATGGGGAACTCGAAGAGGAAGTGCATATGCAACCACTGGAAGGTTGCATAGAACATGGCAATGAAGGACTTGTGTGCAAATTGAAGAAGTCTTTGTACGAGCTCAATCAAGAATCAATACAATTGTTTAGAACATTTGATATGCTCATGATGAGCCTTGGGTACACTAGAAGTATGTATGACCATTGCATCTATTTAAAATTCTTTGATGATGGTACATACTTGATTTTAGTCTTATATGTGGATGACATGCTTTTGGTGTGTAAGGATAAGGCTAGAATTGATGAGCGCAACACTTATTTGAGCAAAAGATTTAAGATGAAAGATCTAGAGCCAGTAAGGCAAATCCTTGGGATTAAAATTGAATACCTTAAACAAAATAGAATTTTGTCACTATCTCAAACGGGTTTCATCGAAAGGGTTCTTGAAAAATTTGTCATGAAAAATGCAAAGCCAATGAAGACACTCTGATCGTCTCACTTTAAATTGTCTTCAAGGCAAAGTCCGAAGACAAAAAAAGAAAGAAGAAAGCATGGCTACGGTGCCCTTTACAAATGACATTGGAAGTTTAATGTTTGCCATGGTATATACTAGACCAGATATTGTGTGTGTTGTTGATGTTTTAAGTTAGTTTATGGTGAACCCTGAAAAGGTTCATTAGGAGGCAATAAAATGGGTGCTTTGGTAATTAAGAGGTACTAGTAGTTATTCAATCACATTCGTTAAGGGCTCAATTTCAATACAATGTTTTGTGGATGCAAATTTTTTTTGTGATCTTAATAGAGTTGACTACCACATTTGTTTTTCGGTTTGCAAAATGGCTTGTTAAGTTGAATGTCAAGGCTCTAAGACACAATAGTGTTATCAAGTATTGAATTTGAATATATGGTGGCAATAGAGGCAACAAAAGAAGTCATGTGGGTTTAAGGATTAATGGGTGGGATGGGTATTGTGTACAAAGCCATTGAACTATTTTGTGACAATATGGGTGCTATTCACTTAACCAAGAACTCAGTTCACTGCAAGAAGTCAAGGTACATATAAGTTTAATATCACTATATCCAGCAAGTTATTGACGATGGGAGAATAAGATTGGTCAAGATCAAGATCGAAGACAACCTTGAGGATATGCTTACGAAGCCCATTCAAGTAGAAGAGCCTAACTTCTATAGGTTTAAAGAAAGAAAAGAAGTGAGGGTTTGGTAAGGCACGGGTGTGACTTTGCATCAAGGTCAAAATTGTTGGGATAGTGATGCAAATCACCCCCATTTGAAATTTCCTCTTTTCTAAATGAGTAATTTTATCTCTAAAAAAAAAGCATTTTATGCAGCCCATAAAGTGCATTTTCTGATAGAGAAAAGATTAGAAAGAAGTAGAGAAATTTGAGAGATTAAAATTGGGGTTTTTGCATAAACCCTAACACCATTGTGACCTTGTATTGGGCCGATTTTTTATCGGCATTTCTTCACGGCGACGGTCTTGGTGATAGTAACGAAGAGATGCGTCGATTGATGGTAATATTGTGGTAGGAAATATCTATTTGAGATTTTTCTTGTCATTGTATGAGGTTTTCTCTACATAACCCCAAACTTGTAATTTTCTTCCATTGATAGTAAATACATCGTAGCCCATTTTGGGTGAACCATATAAATGTGAGTGTGGCTTTTACTTTTACTTGCGCTGTGTGTGCTTTTTACTTGTACTTGTGTTGCAGTTTGGTGATATCCCATTTTATTTAATTTTACTTATTGCACACATTATTAGTTTTAAGCATTTTGTTTGGGTATTGAATTCATTGTTGTGGAGTGCTCACGACATTAAATAGGGATTTGGGTTATTTCGATTTGCCAACAACCTGAAATACCTTCTTCATACGACAATTAGGCCAATTCACAAATGCTTTGGCAACAGTGTGACAAGGTTTTCATTCTTCGTCAGTGTGAATACAATTTTCGGAGAGTTGCCTTGAGTTTAGGTTGGATAAGAATTGCGTTAAGAATTCATCTTGTACACACAATTTTTGGCATCTGTCTGTAAAGATTGCATAGGGTATAGGACCTCTATAATCTTATAAATAAGGCTTTAGAGGATCCCAAAGCCATCAATTTTCACCATGGACAGCCTTGTAAGGAATCAAGTTTGAACATAGTTTTAGCAATACCCGGTTTTATGAGACCCCCAACTCACACTATTTTGCGGGCTCCCTCTGAC
>NW_006497023.1:586702-607166 GCF_000471905.2 Amborella trichopoda
GTAGCAAAACAAAAATGACAAATTCATTAAAAATGGAGCCCCGGGTTGAGTTGTAAAGAATATTATTTCAAATCTAACTCAAAAGGAACAAATTAATGACTTGAGTATATATGTATGTGTTGCTCAAAGGGCTGGTAAAAAATTAATTTTCAGATAATATAAATAAAATTATCATTTTGTAATGTATCAAATCAATAAGCTAACTAATCTTTGTACTTCGTCGGTGCTCTAAGGGAAGATATTTATGAATTGGGAGGACAAAATTTAAATCAAAATTTGGGAGGCTTTTTTTTTTTTTCAAAACTTTGCTTTTAAAAATAAAATACGAGAATATTTCATTTTCATCAAAGCAAAATAAGTTTTTTTCCAAGTTGTTTTGGAAATTACTCCTTTTAAAATGTGTTTGAAAATTTTTGATCTTTTTTTAAATCAAATGCAGTATGATAACTAAGGTTAACACTCAAAAATGAAAAAGAAAAAAAGAAAAGACATATGTGGAAAGAGCCGTTGATAAAGTTTTTGATCGATGTGCTGAAAATTGTAGCATTATGTGCTAAGTTCGATTCCATCTACTTAAAATTGCAACCTTACTTGTAAAAATAAGGTTGTCACTAATATATATCATCTATTTAAATTGGATAATTTGACACTATCTTAAAAGATATGTAACTTTTGGACAATGTCTTAAAATATATATCAAATTTACACTATTCAACTAAAATGAACGGTATAAACCAAACATGCGATCTTACATCTATATGTAAGATTGCAATTTTATATAAACCACACCTTTTAAAATACATAAAAAAATACATTCGTTTAATAAAACTTAAAGGGATAAATGTTTGGCAAATATGGATACATATTGAAAGCCTAAAACACAGATCTACAAATCCATTTCATCCCTAATCTTAAATTTCGACCTCGAGGGGTGATTCATATCTACTTAAGAATGCAAGATAGACTATTTTTTGGGCTTCAAGTGCGGGAGCTATCCAGATCATGGAGTGAACGAGAATGGACTTGCAAAATCTCAAGTCCTTAATCCATCTATGAAACATTGACACATGTCTCTAGGGGTTTGGTCACATGTCGACAGTTAGTAGTTGTTGACACATATGCCGATGCTTTGGACATGGGATTGACATTTCTAGAAAAGTGCAAGACACGCTGGTAGATTGTCCAATAGTGT
Organism: Amborella trichopoda; assembly: GCF_000471905.2. The sequence goes on from NW_006497023.1 coordinate 587,895, forward strand.
GCCCCCGATTGTGGACATGTTTCAATTTTGGAGGTTGGTGTTTCTTTATTTAGAACATCCATTCTTTAATGAATAATGTTTTATTTTGAAAAAAAATATTTTAAAATTAAAAAATAGTTTAGAATAAAACAAAATTATTTTTATTACCTTACCTAGAATTTAGATAAGTCAATTTTTCTTTAAACAAAAGTATGCTTTTATTCATTTACTAGTAAACCTTCTAGAGTTTTTTTTTTCTCTGAGTCCAGATTTCTACCTCTCCAAGCCATGGACTTTTGGATCTTCATCTCACCTATTCTCCAAAGTTTCCCGTTTCTCTTATCATATTGCAGTATAAGATATTTTCAGTTGACTAAATTGTTTTGGCCATTGATAAGATCTACCTTAGTTTTTTAATGGAGTACTTTAGATCATTCTGCTTGCACGGTCTTAGCATTTGAGTCTTAAAAGTTTTCTATGCCCAAACTTTTTTTAAAGTTTGTAGTACTTTTGACTACAAAGTGCGGTGCTTGCCATTGTCTTAATTTTTCAACAGTATACTATAGGAAACATTTTATGCATAAAAGTTTTGTTCATGAAGTACTATATTTTGGACTATTAATGAAATGAATGTTTTTTATGCTTTACTACTTGTTTTGATATGTGAATTGTTATATATGTAATTACATAAGTAAACAACAAATAAATTTCAATACATGTATTTATAGATGTTAGTAAATATTGATGGAGCGTGGATGAGACCAAACTCGAGATCAGAGAGGAGGGATACCGTGAGGCTGGTGATCGCAGAGACCGGATTTTCGATCCTTTCACTTTTAGAGAGAAAGAGAGGAGAAATGTGCACATTTTTCTTGTTGTGTCTTCTTCTCTCTGGCTTCCTGTTTTGTTAGGGAGAAGAAGGGCTAATGGTTATATTTCTCCAACGGGTCTCTGAGAAAAGGGCGTCCCTGATCTCAGGGATATTCATCCAACGAATGTTGGGCCATATGAACATTGGAGATAATTTTGGATAATGAGATTTCTCCAAACCCACAATTATAGGCTAAATCACGTGAGGTCTCATGACCATACATGTCAACATCTCCCACTTGGCTATGACGGTCGAGCATAATAATAAGTCACATGCATACACCCACTTTTGAGTATGACCTTTAAAAGAATATCTCGTCGTGAGGTTTTTCTCGTTCTTTCGCGGATATGCCTCTCATGGTAAATTTCCATAATGAGGATTTTCACGTTAATGCAGATTTTTTACTTATGAAAACTGACTGACTTAAATATTTTTAAGTCCCATTAAGTTAGTGTGTTTAGATAATAGTTGAACACTTAGACCCTTTGTTAATGGATCAGCGATCATAGCTGATGAAGGCAAGTAACTAACAGTTACTTCACCATTCTCAACTACATCCTGAATATAATGGTATTGGATATCTATATGTCTTCATTTTGAGCTATTTTCTCCATTTTGAATTAATTTATTTGCTGCTTGATTATCACAAAACATTTGAATCGATCCGTCGATTATTTGCAGCATCAAGTTATTTATAAAGTGCTTTATCCAGACAGAGAAAGTATAAGCAATGCTACATGCAATGTATTATGTTTCTTGTGTGTATCTAGCAACACACCGTTGTTTCTTGCTAGGCCAAGAAACAGCTACCCCTCCGAAGAAGAAAACATGTCATGAGGTGGACTTACTATCGTCCTTATCCCCAACAAATTCTGCATCTGAATATCCTATAACTTCAAGCTTATCTGCTAGAAAACACAATTTTAGATGTTTTGTTCCCTTAATATACCTTAGAATTATGTTCACTACTTTCCAATGAGTTATGCTTGGATTACATTGATATCTACTAACAAGTGCTATAGCATAACTCAAATCTGGTATTGTACATCTTATTGCATATACCAAGCTGCCATGAGCTTGTGCATAGGGAACGTTAGGCTTTTCTTGTTCTTCTACTGGACAATCCTTCTTAGATAACTTTACTCCCTTTTCAACAAGAGTAGACAGTGGTTTACAATTTTTCATTTGAAATATTTTGAGAACAGAGTCAAGATATTTCTCTTGGTTCAAGCACAACATTTTTTATTTTCTATCTCTAATTATTTTTATGCCTAGGATATAAGATGCTTCTCCCATATCTTACATCACAAACCTAGAAGAAAGCCATAACTTAGTCTTATCAATCATTTCTAAGTCATTCCAACTATTAGGATATCATCTACATATAATGAGAGTATTGTGAATTTACTCCCACTATTCAAGACATACACACAATAGTTCCATCTATTTACTTCATATCCCATATGTACGATGGCATCATGAAATGTTAAGTACAATTGTCTTGAAGATTGTTTCAAACTATATAAAGACTAATTTAATTTGTGTACTTTATTTTTTTGGCCTTTAATTATGAAGCCCTCAGGTTGTTTCATGTAGATGGTTTCATTTAGTTCACCATTCAAGAATGTAGTCTTTACATCTATTTGGTAAAGTTCTAGGTCATAATATACAACGATTACCAAAATTATTCTAATAGAAATAAACATTGCAACTGGAGAATAAGTGTTGGCATAATCGATTCTCTTTCTTTGGGTAAAACTCTTCTTAAATTTATCTATTGATCTATCAGATTTTAACTTTTTTTAAAGTAACCATTTAGAAGCTATAAGTTTCCTATATGATAACAAAACACATAGATACCAAACTTTATTTTTCTCTATAGAATTTATCTTCCCTCGTGGCATTAGACCATTCTTGAGATTATTGTGACTTCATAGCATCATTGAAGTCAAAAGTGTCATGGATTTCATTTAGAACAATAAAGTTGTTTATCTCCTAACTCATATAGATATATAAATCATCAAGGTATGATGGAGGAGCTCTTGACCTCTTTTAACAACTTAACATTAGGTGTGTGGGTACTTCAACATCATCATGTTGATCAGGGTTATTCATATCCATAGTAGGTAGTGGTTCCAAGTCATTTAGGATATTAAGTGGATTATTATTATCCACTACAAGTATGTTTTCTTCAATAAAATTTTCTAGGAACTCAACATCTCTGCTTTTAATGAATCCCTTAACTTTAAGATAAAATCGAAATCCCTTTGATCCTTCGGGGTATCCTATAAAATTACAAATTAGAGTTTTTTTTTCTAGTTTATTTATGGGCTGATATGGAATTAAGACAAGCGCAATCAATCCCCACTTATTTAAGTTGGATAGATATGGTTTTCTACCTGTCCACAGTTTATAAGGGTTATAATCTATTCCCTTGTTGGAATCCTATTAAGAATATACATGGATGTGCTTATTGCTTCTTCCCAAAAGTTCTTAGATAGATTAGCATGGGCAATCATAGACCTAGTCATTTCTAAGAGGGTTCTATTACACCTTTTAGATATTCCATTTTGTTGTGGCGTATAAGGCATAGTGTTATGCCTTTGACTACCATATTCTTGACAATAGGTATTGAAAGCTTCAGATGTATATTCACCTCCTCTATCAGTTCTAAGAACATTGATGTTCCTACCCAATTGGCTTTCTACTTCCTTTTTATATATTTTAAATTTTTCTAAAGCTTCTAATTTATGGTGTATTAGATAAACATATCTAAATATTGAAAAATCATCAATAAAAGTGATGTAGTATGACATCCCTCCATTAGTTTTAACATTAAGGGGCCCATAAATGTCTGAGTGAACCACATTCAATAACTTATTAGCTCTCTCCCCTTTATTTAGCTCTCTCCCCTTTATTTAATGTTTTTCTAATTATTTTTCCTGACAAGTAATGCTGAGAGGATGGAAATTCCATAGTATTTAGATTTGGAATAAGACCTTTCCTTATTGACTTATTTATTTTGTCCTTTCCCATGTGGCCAAGCCTAAGGTGCCAAGCATATACGTCAACAACAATTACACTATCAACATAACCAGAATAAGTTGAAATTTTATTATAAGCTTTCTCATTTACGTGAAGAATGAACAAGTTGTAGTCTTCAACGAAGTGTCCCCAAGCATGAATTTGTCCACGCTTTCTGATTGATACTTTCAATGATCGAAATCGGACTTCAAAGCCCTTTTTAATGAGCAAGAGGATAGATACAATATTTCGTCTCATACAATGAACAAAATATACATCAGTTAATACAAATACTCTATAAATAAATACTCCAAAGGCAAGAAACTGACAAAGCCAGGGGGAAACCTGCCAGAGACTTCACCTCGCTTAGCCGGCACTCCCAGCCCTTCCGGATCAGCTAATAAACTTGGCCCCGACTGGACGCAGTAGAAGAGACCTACAGTGGTACTTTGATCGTCAAAAGCAAACCCGGTGTAGCAGCAAACCAAGCCAACCAAAAGCAAACAAATGAACCCAGACCAAATGGGAACAATGCCCTTCAATATGGCGCTCAATTACAAGACGAGTCTGATTCTGATTAACGAGGTCCGTACAAAATCCTTAGCTTCAAAATCACCAACAGTTCACACGTGGGTGAGGACTTTGACAAGATCGATTAAAAAAGTATCTTCACCCCTAAAGTCTCCACGAACGGACCCGCAAACAATGCATCCCTACGTCTAAGCATCCTAGTTACAGCATTACGTGAATCTCCTCGGCGTTCATGTGGTCTAGTAGCTTGGAAGAAAAAAAGTAAAAGCCAAAGGAAATTTTCTAAATGATTGTCCTTGTAGCTTCTCTTGAAGCACAAAATTAGGTGGGGCAAGCTGTTTGAACGTATTTTTCAGCACCTTAGTCCCTGATAGGAAGCAGGTCAATAAAGACTACAAAACAGTGAAAATTCCTGTTAGATTCAGAATGGCCCCAGAATTGGTCAAGATCCTCATCAGCAATTCAAATGACCACCTGCCAAGTTTCATCACGATCAGATATGTCTAAGGTAGTGAACACAAAGAAACAATTTCAACGAAATCGGTCTCTAGCACCCTGAGATGGACCTTGTAACTAGAGCCATACTTTTGGTTCGACAAGCAGCTATGGGACCACTGCCATTAGATCCGGCACAGTCGAAAACCCTTATGAGTCAAGTTTCGGCTTAATCGGGGGCCTTAAGATAAAGTTATGGATAAAATACCGAACAGAGGTCGGCTGCACACTATTCTCGTGTGGTCTCATTGCATCAAAACACCATTAAAGGTGGCTGTTTTTACAGTCATGGGCAGTCACATTCGAGGCCTTTATCTCACTCATTCCAAGTCGGATCGCTCCCAAATTTGGTGTGCGTGTTCGTCTCATCAAGGCGAGCAATTTTATATGTGGTACGCCCTGTGACGACGCCCGAGAAAAGAGAAAAACTAAATGAAATTTGCTGTCTGAAAGGAGTAGCAGAAAATTCAGCAGCAGCATACCTCGTTTGAGCAGCCAAATCACGATGCTCGCATACTTGATCGATACAAAACCAATTGCAATACGTGCATGAGGTCCAAGGATATCTCTGTTCCAAACCTCGTGTACATTGAAATGGTTGGATTTCACACACGAAGGCGTCAAAGCTACCGTAAATTCTTACTGCCGGATGTCAAGATTTCAGCCAAAAACTCAATATGACAAAATCTTCATCTGGACATGAAATCAAGCTACATTTGTTGCAACATGATCGTAACGACATGCTTAGTGTGATTCAATGAATAAATCATGAAGAAACATCAAGGAACGAGCATACAATCAATTTGAAGTTTTTAAGATTCATCCAAAATTAAAGTCTCATGATCATCGCTCAAAAACATGATTCATGGCTAGAAGTTGGTGTCAAAATGATCGCCATGTCGAGCCCTATAAGAAAACAATGATCTTTCAATCAAATGGGCATCAAAACAACCCAGGTCAGCAACGGAAGATCACACAAGTTCTCGGGCAGCAACAAGGACTATTCTGGAATTTCACACATTGTTAGGTAGGGGTAAAACATTCATTTTGCACCGATTTTGAGAATTTCTTTAAATTAAATTAAATTGTAATTATCTTCAATTATAGGCCGTTTTTGGGCATACACCCATGTTTTAGCCCGATTCTATAGAAACCAGCACTGCCTCATTGCACAAAGGATGGACTCATTCTTCTTGGATCAATCAACAAAATTCTGATTTTTTCTTGAGCTTGTGGGTATGTCTTGGAGAGAGAGAGAGGAGAGAGAAAAAAGGGACCGATACCCTTCAAGCAGGTAACTTTCTCTCTCCTCCCCTCTTTCTCATAACTATCTCTTTCTCTTTCCTCCCTTCTTTCTCATCTCTATCTCTATCTCTTTCTCTCTCTTCTTATCATCTCTATCTCTTTCTCTCTCGTCTTTCTCATCTCTATCTCTTTCTCTCTCTTCTTCTCATCTCTATCTCCATCCGTTCTCCTCTCTTCAGTCACAATCGACGAAGCCTAGCGTCGGCTGAATATCTCTCTCTCTCTCTTCTCTTTTGTCACAGTCGACGAAGTCTAGTGCTGGCTGGATTTCTCTCTCCTCTCTTCTGTCACAGTCGACGAAGCCTAGTGCTGATTGTATTTCTCTCTCTTATCTTCTCTCACAGTCGGTGAAGCCTAGCACCGACTGGATTTCTCTCTCCTTTCTTTTATCACAGTAAGAGAAGCTTAGAGTCAGTTGGATTTTTCTCTTTTCTCTTCTGTCAGTGTCGACGAAGCCTAGCACCGACTGGATTTCTCTCTTCTCTTCTGTCACAGTCGGTGAAGCCTAGCGCTCATTCGATTTCTCTCACCTCTTCTGTTATAGTTGTTGAAGCCTAGCGTCTGCTCAATCTCTCTCTGTCTCTTGCTTCTCTCCCATCACAACATGCGCAAGCCAAGCACCGACTGGTTCTCTCCTTCTCTTCTCTTCTGTGGACTATTGGTGATTCTGATGTTGAGGATTTCGTACGGACCTCGTCAGTCAGAATAAGGCCCGTCAGGCACTTGAGTGCCATGTAGAAGGGCTTTGATATCATTTGGTTTCGATTCATTAGTTTGCTTTGATAGGTGTTGTTTGCTGCTACACTAGGTTTGGTTTTGACATTCAGAGTACCACTATGGGTATCATCTACCGAGTCGAGTCGGGGGTAGGTTCTATTAGCCGTTCCTGAAGGTCTGGTCGTGCCTGCTAGACAAGCTGACTTCTCTGGTAGGTTCTCCCCTTGCTTTTTCAGTTTCTTTCCTTTGTAATGTTTGTTTCTAGAGTGTATTTTTGACCTTATGCAAGTAATTCTCTTCCTCATGAGACTTGCCTTGCCATCTTAGCGAGACTTCTGTCTTTCGAGTCCTTTTGCAACTGGACTCAGGCTGACATAATCTTTTCTTGAAGCTCATATGTTTGGAGTTCTAGTATTTATGACACCAGGGATTTCCTTCTTTTGAGTGAGGGCTGAAGTCACTTGTTGAGGTGAGTGCTGCATCAACCTGTTTATTGATCCAAGCGTTCTTTATGGATTTTCACTTGAACTTGAGAAGCAGCACCGTATAGACAGTTTTCACCAACTTCTTTTTATTTTGGGGCTCTTTACCCATACCCTTTCAGCTATGTCCACCCTTTTCATCCATTTTTACTCACGATGATCTTTTGGGTTTTCACTGTGCCCGGTTTTTATTCACGGAACTCTTTACTCATGGTTTTGTGACCATGCCCGTTCGTCATTTTTACTCATAGCGTTCCCTTGTTAAGGTAAACACCATGCCTGTTATTTGTTTTTCATTTTTTTGGTGAAGGCGTGTTTAAGGTCATGCGTTCGGGACCTGTGCAAAACAGTTTAACGACATGCAGTCTAGACTTGCACTATGGTTTAAGGTCATACAGCTGGACCGTGGTGGTGATGAATGACAGTCTATGGATGCCATGGAGTGAGTATGGTGGTGGTTTGCCTCACTTGGGGAATTGGCATTAGGCTACTTATGAGAGATGGATGATGTATGAAATGTGAGGGGACGATGGTGACCCACTAACTTAGAACGAGTATGGGTGGCGGGATGGTTCGTTGTTTTGTGAGCATGGGTGAGACTCACTGGGGAATGAGGAATGGTGATGAAGTGAATGAACTCTCTAGAGAGGTAATGAAGGTGGCGCGCACACACTAATAGGTAGGTTAGGGAAGGCGTGCATGAAAATGCAGGAAAGTCGTGTACGTGTATAGGTAGTTTGTATCATGATGCTGAGCCTTGTAATGTCATGCGGCTAGGACGTGTACTAGAGTTTAAAGTCATGTAGCTTGGATCGTGAATTTTAAGGTTGTGCAACTAGACTTCTGCTACAGTTTAAGGTCATATAGTTCGGACCGTGTTGCTGAGCCTTTTAACAAATTGAGGCTAGGACATATACTATAGTTTAAATTTATGTAGCTTGGACTGTGCAGTTTAATAATGTGCAACTAGACCTCCGCTACAGTTTAAGTTCATATAGTTTGGACTATGGTTATACAGTTTAGGGTCGTGCAACTAGACCTCTGCTACAGTTTAAGGTCATATAGTTTGAACCATGGTTGTGCAGTTTAGGGTCATACAACACGGACCGTGCAGTTTAAGGTCGTGCAACTATACCTCCACTACAGTTTAAGGTCATATAGTTTGAACTGTGCAGTTTAGGGTCGTGCATCTAGACTGAGGCTGTGCAGCCATGTAGGTGAAGCTATATGGGGAATAGATCTGTGGATGGTATTCCGACTCCCTGGGGATAAAATGGTTAAGACCATTCACAAACTAAGGACTCAGATAGAAATGGTGTCTTGATGAAGGAGGGTCAACAAAAGCGGACTTCACTACGGATTAGTGGGACGTAAGCATACTCTCTGGGGTGAAAGATGGCTTGGTGTGAAACGCCACCAAAAATTGAAGAGGTAAAAATGATCCTAACTTCACTGGAGACAATGAGCTGCAATACGGGTGTGACTCCTATGGGGATGAGGGATAACTCCTAACTCCATTAGGGATGATAGGCCACAATTTGGGTACAACAGTCTGAGGATGACAGGTCACGGCTTGGGTGCAACCCCACTAAAGATAAGTGGCAGGATGCACAAGACTTCAACCGGAAGTAGGTGACAATAGACTACTTGAAATACGGCTGACGCCAGGTGTAGCGCTAGTGGTTTCTTGTGAGTATTCAACCGGCGCTGAGTTCTCAAAGCACAACCAGTGCTGAGTTGTTAAAGACTCAGCTGGCGCTGTGAATAGCCTGTGATATTGTTTGAAGACAACCGGCGCTAGGGTCTTTTGGCAACACACCCAGTGCAAAAATCAACCAGCGTTAAGGTTGTTTGGAAACACACCAGGCCCTAAGTCAACCGGTGCTAGGGTTGTTTTGAAAACACACCCGGCTCTAAGTCAATCGGCGTTAGGGTTGTTTTAAAATTCACCTGGTGCTAGGTTAACAGGTGCTAAGGTTGGGTCGATGGGAGTTACCTCGGGCCTCGAGTCAAAGCTCGACCCGACTCATCGTCACTTGGCTTCCCTAAGACATGACTGGAATTCCCAATTTGTGAGGGGTATTTGAGGGTAGTGTAATCTATATAAGGGGGTAAAATCCCGTTTTCCCTCATTTTTTGTCAAGGGTGAAAAAAAAATTAAGCAGAAGTTTTCTTTAACCATGAGGAGAGGGTGCTAGGTTTAAGTTCCGATGAGCAGTGGGACTTCAACAAAAGTTTTGTTGGGAAGGTTTTCGGTCAATAGTGGGATCCTAGGCAAGTGTAGAATTTGCCAAGAATTTGACGAAGTTGCAGGGAAAGGAGCGAGAAAGGAGAGTCCTCTAGATAGTTTTTCAAGAAATAAAAAGCGGTTCCAACTGCAGCAGTTATTTGGTAGAAGAGGCAAGAAATAAAACAGTGAGCATTTTCGCACATCTTGGGAGTTTTTCGGGGATTTTTAAGAGGTTTCTCGGGGATTGTGGTAACTTTTTGACGTTGTTATTGGTTTTTGTAGAGGTTCTCGGAGACTTAAGGGCAGTTTGCAGAAGTTTTCGAAGAAGTTTTGGTGCTGTCCAGGTGAAAAACGTTGGCGAGAGAGTTTTTAAGTAGGTTTTTCCGCCGTGTAGGATAATTTTCGACGGGAGACGAACCGTCACAGGAGGTGGACCGTCGTGGAAGATGTACGATTGATGGAGGTGAACCGTCGTGGAGGTGAACCATCAAAGGGGAGGTGTATGGTTACCTCCGAAAATCGTGCGACCATTAAGGAGGTGGGAAATCTTACGCTTTGAAAATGATGAGTCTCAGGAAGTGAGCAGTCATGAATGGGCCAACGCTAATAGAAATGCAGTCGACGCTGGGTCAACCGGCACTGATGGTTTGGTGTGCTGACACAATCAGCGCTGTCCCTTAAGAAAAGTAGCCGACGCTAAGGATTAGGAGCACAACCGGTGTTGGCCTTTGGAGGACACAACCGGTGTTGGCTTCAGTCAGCACTCACTAGCACGTGTGGCTTATCATGGTGCGGGGAGTGATTCTCGCTTATGGAAGTAAGTTATGTGTGGGTTTTGCGGCGATGTTCATTGGCAGGCAAACAATGGTGAATGACGATAGGGCGTGGCTTGTGGCCAAATCTTCTAGGGTTATAGTGAGGTCCATGTTGTTCTGTGGAAGGGTACCCACTGTGAACAGGGTATGCTTTCTATCATAGGCCATTTCCTTGCCAAGGCAGCCAACTTTGTATGTTTTATTTACGCGTCGAATGAATCTTTTGTTCTATATTGGATGTACACGTCATATGAGATATCTGGCTTGTATGTTTGACATACACGTCGGATGGATTGAGGCTAACTTCTTGGAGTGGATCTGCTTTGTCTTCTGGCCTATAACCATCCTCTTACTCGTCAGATGAATTAAAGCTAGCTTTCCAAGTGGTTTCATTTCTTCTTCAGGAGAAAAGCCTTTCTTTCGTGGGTTTTCTTCTTCCTCATGGGGCAGGCATTTGTTTTGGCCTATAGCCGTCCTCTTATCCTTAGATGCAAGATCAACACTATAGGTTTTGGTTTGTAACTGTCCTCTTATCCTCAGATGCAAGAGACTTGTAACATCCCTATTAACGAGTTTCTTGTAACTTATAACTCATTTTTATTGCAATAAAAAGAGTTAGAATTTTGTTTGGAATATCTTGCTTATTTTTGCGTTGAGTTCATTTCTTGCGAATACATATCATAGATAATACTTCTTTAGGTATTGCTTGTTGATGGGGGACATTGCTTGCCCTCCTTCAGGTTGTGCCAGTATATAGGCTCCATTGGGCGAGACCTTCTTGACTATAAAGGGACCTTCCCACTTAGGCTCAAACTTCCCTTTACACCGGCTGTGCATAACAACAGGCCTTTTGACAGCTAAGACTAGATCACCGCGGGTGAATGAGCGGACCTTGACAGACTTGTTGAAAGCCCTCTTCATTCTCCCTTGGTTGAGTTCAAGGCTCTGCTGAGCCTCTAACCTCTTTCCATCGAGTGCGTCCAATTCATGATATCGGAGCTTGACTCTCTCATCTTCGGTTATTCCATGGTGAGTAGTGACTCACAGTGAAGGGATTTGTATTTCAAGAGGTAAGACCACTTCACCCCCACAGACCAGAGAATAAGGAGTGGAATCAGTAGAATTTCGCGTAGTAGTACAATAAGTCCATCGGGCTTCAAAAAGCTTCTCATACCAGTTCTTCCTTGTTTTTTATACTGACTTTCTTAACAAGTTGCAAAGAGTCCGATTGAAAGCCTCGGCTAATCCATTCGCTTGAGCGTGGTACATAGTCCAGTACCTCCATTTGAAACCGAATTGGTTAACTAAGCGATCGATGTGCTGACTCCTAAATTGAGGGCTGTTGTTAAATATAATTCGGTCGGGCACTCCAAAGCGATATATGATGTGATGTCGCATGAAGTAGGCCACAACTGTCCCAAGAACCTGCTTAAGGGTGACGACTTCAGCCCACTTAGAGAAATAATCTGTTGCAGTTAGGATAAAAACATGGCCCATTGTGGAAGGAGGGACAATAGGCCCTACGATGTCCATACCCCATTGTGAGAAGGGCCATGAGGCAACCGTTGGGTGTAAAGGCTCTAGAGGCCAGTAAACCAAGCTCGAGTGTATGTGGCATACTTGGCACTTTTTAGCGTAGTTTAAGGAATCGAAGATCATAGAAGGCCAATAGTATCCCAACCTACGCATTCGTTCATAGAGCTTAGGATCGACTAATGTAGTCCACAAATGCCTGAGTGGACTTCTTCTAACACCTTATTTTCTTCTTGGATATTAACGCATCTAAAGAAAAATGTCGTCAAATGACCGTCTAAAGAGAACATCTCCTTTAAGGACAGTATACTTGGTAGACATTCGACGAATGCTGTTGTGTTTGGTACGATCTTCCGGGAGCCTACCATGTTTTAGGAAATTGTTGATGGGCTCTCTCCAATCTTCTACTTGCTCAATTGCTTCACACATTGGGTCAAATAATTCTTTCTTGATTCCGACCCTTAGCTCCTTGACTCTGTGCTATTGCTTGTTCAGTCTTGATTACTTCTTTGGCTGATAGAAGTGCTCCAAATAGATAAGGAGGGAACTCGAGGAAGATATTTCTCTCATCATTTTTGTCGACCTCGGTTCTTAATTCGATGTGTCTTCATTCTGCCACCCAGACAAGCGTGGGCCCTGATGAGGATAATTGAATTGTAGCACTGAGTTTTGCAAGTGCGTTAACTTGTGAGTTTAGCCTCTTGGGGATGCGACTCAGGGATACGTCCTCAAACTGAGCCATATACGATTTTGCATTATCGTTGTAAGGGTTGAGAGTGTCTTTTCTCACATCATAAATCCCTTTGAGCTGTCGGATAAACAACTCAGAGTCACCATAGATCTTGAGAAGCTCCAAGTCTAGGTCGAAGGCTTTCTCCAGTCCGATTATAAAGGCTCGATATTCTGGCTCATTATGACAACCGGCTTGAGTGAGAGAGAAAGATAGTGGAAATAGTCCTCCTCTCGACATTAAGAATACTACTCCGGTGCCCCCTCAATCCGATTGAAATGCTCCGTCGAAGTACAATTCCCACACAAGGGTAAGGTCCTGACAGAGCACTTCTTCATGAGGGAGGTCGCTTGATAGAGGAGATTTTGTCGATACGGGATGTGCTGCGAGAAAGTCAGCTAAGGCCTGGCCCTTGATGGCCTTCATTGGGACATACATGATATAGAATTCCATTAGCAATAATGCCCACTTAGCAAGGCATCCTGACAAGCATGGCATATCATGAGAAACATTACAAGATCATCTTTTGTTATGAGTTTCACTTCGTGACCAAGCAAGTAATGGCAGATTTTTTGTACCGTGAAGATCAAGGTCAGACACATCTTCTCAATAGGCAGATAGTTCTTGTCAGCCCCTTACATCCTGCGGCTGAGGTAATGTAACGCAATCTCTTTTCCCTCTTCATTGTTTTGTGCCAACAATGCTCCGAGTGACTCGTCCAAAGTAGTGACATATAGAATGGTGGGTTTTCCCAATACTGGAGTAGAGAGCACTGGAGGGTTGAGTAAATAGTGCTTGATGTCATCAAGGGCTGCCTGACATGCTTCATCCCAGATGAATGGGGTATCTTTCTTTAGCAGGTGTGTAAAGGGTTTACAACGACCTAAGAGGTTCGAGATAAAACTGCGAATGTATGCCAACTGACCTTGAAGAGAGCGCAGTTCTCGAAGTGTAGTCGGTGACGACATTTCTCCAATTGCCTTGATCTTGACAGGCTTACCTTCAAGCCCTCAATGTCTGACGATGAACCCCAAAATTTTTTCGGAGCATACGCCAAAAGCGCATTTCAGCAGGTTCATTTTTAGTTGATGAAGGCGCAACGACTTCAACACCTTTTCAAGGTCTCTCATGTGAGCATCCTTTTCTTTATATTTTACCACCAAGTCATCTACATAACACTCCACCTCTTTGTGCGTCATGTGTTTGAAAATGGTCATTATTGCTGTCTGGTATGTGGTGCCAGCATTCCTTAACCCAAAAGGCATCATTGTATAACAAAAGACCCCTTTTGGAGCTAGGAATGCAGTGGCCGCTTCATCTTCGGGCTCCATCCTTATCTGATTATACCCGGAGTATCCGTCCATGAAGGAAAAGATTTAACAATGAGTCGTAGAGTCAATGAGCATCTCGGTGAATGGCAATGGGAAGTCATCCTTGGGACAGTGGGTATTCAAATCTTGAAAGTCAATACACACTCTGATTTGACCATTCTTCTTCTTTACAAGAACTACACTTGCTAGCCAATTCGGGTACTTGACTTCACGAATAAGCCATATTCATTTGAGTTTGGTCACCTCGACATCTATTTGCATCTCGAGGTCAGGCCTGAACCTTCTCAATTTTTGTTTGACATTGATAGCCGGATGGATGCCAAGATGGTGAACTCCTACTTGAGGGTCTAAACCAGGCATCTCATGATAGTTCCAAGCAAAGACGTCTCGGTTTGCTTTCAAGAAGGTAGTGAAATCTTCTTTCTCTTCTAGAGAGATATTCGCTGAAATGAAGGTGGGTCTGGGATCCGCTTCGTCTCCAAGATTTATTTCCTCCAGTTCATCAGCTGCGGCCTGTCCACCTTCTTTCCATTCTTCTAGAGCCTCTTGCAACTCTTCATTATCTCTTTCAAATATCTTTCAATCAACCTCAAGTGCAGAGACCCATGATCCTAACATTTTTACCTCTGACAGAGGTCCAGAGTGAATCATAATTTTTGCACCTTTCTCAAACCGAGGGAGGAAAAGTCTACCTCAAAAGTGGAAAACAGGTCAGGTTGGAGAGGCTTATCTCGATAGTTAGAGGAAAATTGAGGTTCAGTGATAATGATGTGAAGAGTGTCTTCGTACAAATCACACAGTATTCGTATAGATGCCTGGAGTATTTGCTCCGAGCCGGCTGGTTCTTCACATACTTGTATCATGCGGCAAGGCTCCTGAGTGTAGAAACTTTGCCCTCTTGACTCTCTAAGTCTCTGCTCAAAGTCTGGCTCAGGGGGCCACTGGGGCTTCTTTGGCTTCGACTTCTTATGCTTCTTTGAATTGGGTGGCTCTGCCTTGGCTTTAGCTGCCAGGGCATCAACAACTATTAGGAATCCTGCTGCATGTGCCAGGGTCTTTCGCACTCACTTTCGCTGCATCCTTCTTATATTGAGTCTTTCGAATTCTTGATCAAGAGCCTCGAAGTCTAGGCATATAAAGGTTGTACCTGTAGGGGACGTAGAAGAGAGAGAATGAGAAGCAGAAGATGAAGAAGGATAAAGGTTAGACGGTGGGGGACTTTTAAGGTCGTTCCCCTCATCAGACCTATCTAGACAGCGTTTTACATCATCACCAGGTTGGACGAGTGTAGGGGACCTTTTAGGTCATTCCCTTGCCTAAGCTGTTGGGAAGTGCTTTTAACATCGTCATCCTCATTGGACGTATGCTGAGTGGGAGATTGCATGAGAACATCTTCTTGACAGGATGAAGAAGGAAGAAGGATCGTACCAGGGATGAAGTCCAATAAAGTTGGTAGTGGAGGAAGGGGCTGGAGAATTTCTTGCTCAACTATGGGTTGAGTGGTCTTGTTTCTTCGGCGAGTAGTCCTTGGTGCCCATCTTTTTTTGATTTTTTGAGGTGATGTTTGATTCTCGCTAGGCTGGCAAATAGCCCTAGCTTGGCAAACCACTTCTCGCCTTAAAGACTTGGTAGACTATCCATGGCTGGGGAATCAAGGGTTCTGCAGAGTCTAAATCATTGATAAGAAGGTCTTGCTTTAGGAGATCTCCTTGCTTCGATGGAGAAGGGACTTGGGGGTTACTTACAGGGAGATTGTAAAAGTCCTGACACTCCCGCATTTTCTTTGCGAATAAATAAAGTAAACTTGTGCATTCTAAGAGGTAATGGCCTCTTATCTAATGGTATGGGCACCAACGATCTTCAGTCCCCTTAGCAAGGCGACGAGGTTTCCTTGCTTGCATTAGTGTGATTATGCCTTCCTGAAGCATTATAATGAAGAAGGCGTAAAAGATATCAGGGATCTCGTCTTCCTCTTGGATAGTTACTTCATGGGAGGCCTCGGCTACCCCAAAGGCATTCTTTAAGCCTTGAAGCTTTATCTAACCTTTCAGAATCAAGGCCTCGATAATATCCTTCAGCGTGTAGCAGTCACCTGTAGGATGATTGTTCCTCTGATGATAAGCACAATAATTCGCTTGAGTGTCAAGACCAGGCTGCTCAGGGAATTTGGTTTCTGAAAGTTGGATCACATTATGTTCCAATAATAACCGGAACAGCACAAGGACCCATTCCTTCTTAAAGGGGTAGACCTTGTTCTTATGCCTAGTGAAATTATCACCCCGATCAAGGTTGGTTAGTGGGGGAACCCGATTGTACGACTTTTGTTGCTTGCCAGCATGGGGTGCTACCTTTGTTGTGCTTACCTATGTAGAGAGCTCCAAAGTTTGGGAGGGAGCCTTCTTTGAATCAACGACCATGACGGCTGCACTGATTACCCCTTTCAATTGGCCGCCCCTTGAGTTATTCCGAGAGTTACCATTGCCCCAGTTGTTTGCTGAACTTGTAGATGGTTGTCATGTCGCACCATGGTGGCATGATAGACTTTCTATGCAGACTGATTTAAAGATCAGCTCTGACATGGAGGTTGGATTAGAAGCCTCAACATGTAGAGTGATCTCGGGTCGCATGTTCTGCACACAAGTTTGGACGGCTTCCTTCTCAGGCATAGGATTAAGATGGCGAGAAGCCAAGTTTCTCCATCTTGATATGAGCTGATCCACGGGCTCATTGGGGTCTTGAGTCAGGGTGAGGAGTTCGATGGTTTGAACCTCTCTCTCGACCTCATAGAAGCGTTGATAGAATAGCTTCTCCATCTCCTCCCACGTATGGACTGAGTTTGGAGGAAGACGGGCATACCATTTCAATGCTAGGCAATCGAGGGTCTCAACCATCGAGGGTCTCAACGAATTGTCAGACAAGAAGTCTCCCGTTAGCTGCTGTTTCTCGACATACTGCCTGAAAGTGGGTAATAAGCTGGTTCGGGGTTGTGATTATGTTGAATAAGGGAAACTTCCGTTTCTTATAATTAGACGGAAATTGGACCTGATCAATATACAAGGGGTATGGCCTTTGATAAGGCGTTGCACTCTGTAAACTCGACATTTGTCTATTCTTTAGGCTATGGGTGACCATAGCATCAATGTCTGTCTAAGAGATGCGATGAGGGACAGAATTGTCCTGTGAGGTAGAAGCTGGGAGCTGCCATGGAGGTGCACCATTAGAGTGATGGGAATTGACCTCATGGCTCGCCGACTGGTGGGTGGCGCTGTTACAATCGATCTTTTCCATCTTCGCACGCACCATATCTTCAAACTTGTTCATTCGCTCTTCTGCGCATCACCGGGCTTGCTTACGACCATTACGCTGATCGTTTCACTATGAAGGTCGACATTAGTGGCAACAGAGGGCTTGCGAACATGACGGGTCGTACGTGGTAGGTCGGTCATTAGGGGGCCAGCATGCCCTGATTGAACTCGACTCTTGTATGTTGGTCGGGTTTAGATCGGTTCTCCATGGTCTTGGGACTGTGGCTGCTGAGCAGCTGGGTCTTTTTTTACAACAGCAATGATAACACAGGGCTCATGGAGCTCTTCTTCAGGCTTCATCGTCTGAAGGGGCTAGAGTGAAGAGGGTCGTTAGAATTGGTCGTTTTGACTGCTTTAGTCACCTCCCTAGTCAAAATTTGCAGACCTCTATCGCATTTAACCTTGAGGTTTTGATGGACCTCGCACCAAAACTACGATCTAAGCTGTAGCTGGTCAGCTCTTCTTGCACATGAGAGAGCTGTCTCCATCAAGTGTAGCAATGGATGAGGGTCAGTAACTAGAGTCATCATGGGCCGGGGATGATGAAGGACTCGATCTTCCATTGGGCCAATGCCTTGAGGTCTCTTGTGGGCTTGAGAGACATGAGCAAAGTGACGGGGCTGGTTCAAGATGATACTCTTAGGGAATACCTTCGAGTATCAAGGCTAAAGGGGATTCCTTGATGAAGAAGGATTGGGCTGGAGCAGGGTTGACTCATAAGAAGGCCAGAGTCGAGGGCGAGAGAGCGTTTGTGATGGTGACACGTGTGTGCCTCTTGAAGAAGGGTCACGGGTGATCTAGGGCTTGAGCAAGGGGTCTGACATGTGTCTGCAAGAGAATAGGTGTTGGCTTGTCCCTTACAGGGTGTGCTAGTGTGTGCAAAGTAGGAGGATGAGAAGGTCCTCTCCTGTGTACTTGGGTTGGCATGGCAATGATGTTGCCCCGAGAAGTGAGATGCATATGAGCACGTGTGCAAGACCGGGCCTCAGAAGGTTCGATCTTGAAGATGGACTCGAGATAACAGAGTGGTTGCCCCGAGGTGTGGCTCGAGTGGGTAACCCACGAGCCTTGTGATGTGTGTTAGTGATGGAGATCATGGGGTTTCCACCTCGACGTGATGAGCCTCTAGGGATAGAGACCAATGGTATAGAATTGTGGGGGGTAGCCCTATGGCGACCCACAGAAGCAGCTAAACCTTGTTTGCCTTTTGCAGAAAGGGACTGGGCAGCCTTCCGACGTACCTTGGAAACATGATTGACAAATTACTTACCTGGTGGCTGGGTGCATACTATGTGGGGAAACAGACGTGCTATCAATGCAGGGCACCTTGGTGGAGATTCCACCAAAGAGAAGAGATGGGGAGTGAGGGATTTTTAGGTCCCACCTCACACCGGTCCAAGTTGAGGCTTGGGAGCTAGACTAGGGGTCTTTGCTCAAGAGGGTGGTTAGGAACGAAGTTGAAGCAACTTGTTCCCCAGGGACACTCTCGAATATGGGGATAAGAAAATCCTTGATCTGGATAAATGGGTTACAAAACCCGTAAGTCATAATAAAATGTGAAAAGACAAAGAAAGTAGATAATAAAAGAAGAAATTAGCCAAACAAGAACGATCCACCTAAGGGTTCCCCAGTGGAGCCACCAAGCTGGTTAGGTGCCTCAATCTCGCCATCCAGATCCTTTGAGGATCGGGCAGCGTACATTTTGGGTTTCGAGGGAAGACTCGGAATTTTTTTGAGATCGCCCTCTCGGGAACCTCGTTCGAAAATGGGGGCAGGTGTTACCAGCTGGAGAGAGAGGAATTCAAAGGACTTACTCCAGCTGACTCGCGTGGGCGCTCTCTTAGATCATGAAGAAAGCCCCCTAGTAATAAAACTATTTCAGAATCACATCCCTTGGCTTGTATTCTTCTTATTTTCTGCAATC
>NW_006497023.1:607276-665669 GCF_000471905.2 Amborella trichopoda
TTTTCCTCTTTGATGAACGTACACAAGCATGTACACTCAAAAAGAAGAAGAGAAGAAAGATGGGGAAGAGAAAAATTCAACTAAGCGAGAGAGGATCAAAGTGGTGACTAGGCTGGTGGATAATTGGCCTGACGTGGTAGCAAAATGGGCTCGGTTACTCAAACCGGCTCACAAGATCACTACTAGACATCATTACTAATACCGACTAGCTAGGCACGATGGTCAGTCTGTCGTGGCAATAAAGCAGGACAAATAATCATGGCACAACAATATTACGGCTAGACGACATGACTACCATGAGAGGTTAACCTCAATCCCTCTTAGTGGAATGAAGGAGTTGCAGAATTAAGGTATGAGGAAAGAATAAGAAGAGAAGAAGAGAAAGAAGAAGGAGGGAGAAGAAGGGAAGATAAAAGTATGAAAGACGAGAGAATGAAGGAGAGAGAGGGAAGGAAGGCACAGTCGATGGTAAGCATTACTGACTGTGTTGAATGGAAGAAAGGGAAAACGCAGTCGGCGTTAGGCTTTGCCAACTGTGACTCATGAGGAGAGAGAAATCAACTCAACGCTAGCCGTCATCGACTGATAGAAGAAGAGAGGGAAATCCAGTCGGCATTAGGCTTCGTCGCCTTACAGAAGAAGAGAGAGAAATTCAGTCGATATTAGGCTTCGCCGACTGACAGAAGAGGAGAGAAAAATCCAATCAACGCTAGGCTTTACCGATTGACAAAAGAAGCGAGAGAAAACTCGTCGGCACTAGGCTTCTCCAACTGACAGAAGAAAGAGAAAACCAACGAGTCAGTTGTGACAGAAGAAAGAGAAAGCCAACCGGCGCTAGGCCTCATCGGTTGTGACTCAAGAAAGAAACCAACTGGTTCTAGGCTTCACCGATTGACAAAAGAAAGAGAAGACCAACTGGCGCTAGGCCTCCCTGGTTGTGACAGAAGGGAGAGAAAACCAAATGGTGCTAGGCTTCGCCAGTTGCATTAGAAGAGGACAGATGGAGATAGAGATGAGAAGAAAAGAGAGAAAGAGATAGAGATGAGAAGAAGAGAGAGAAACAGATAGAGATGAGAAGAAAGGAGAGAAATAGAGGAGGAGAAAGAAAGAGATAGAGACGAGAAGAGAGGAGAGGAGAGAGAAAGAGGGGAGGAGAGAGAAAAAGGGAGGAGAGAAAAGAGGGGAGGAGAGAGAAAGTTACCTACCTGAAGGGTATCGACCCCTTTCTTCTCTCCTCTCTCTCTCTCTCTCTAAGATGTACTCACAAGCTCAAGCAAGAAATCAGAATTTTATTGATTGATCCAAGAAGAATGAATCTGTTTTTTGTACAATGAGACACTGCCTGTTTATATAGAATTGGGCTAAAACTTGGGTGTATGCCCAAAAACTACCTAGAATTGATAATAATTATAATTTAGTTGAATTTAAAAAAATTCTAAAAAAGGGTACAAAAAGACTGTTTTGCCCTTGCTTAATAATGTGTGGAATTCCAGAACAATCTGTGTTGTTACCCGAGAACTTGCATGATATTTCGTGGCTGACCCAAGGTCGTTCTGATGCTCGTTTGATCCAAAGATTATTATTTTCTTGTAGGGCTCGACTTGACGTTCATTTTGATACCAACTTCGAGTCATGAATCTTGTTTTTTAGCCCGGATCATGAGACTCGAATTTTGGATGAATCTTGAAAACTTTAGATTGATTGTGTGCTCATTCTTTGATGTTTCTTCATGACATATTTATTGAATCACACTGAGCATGCCGTTAGGATCACGTTGCAATGAACGTAACTTGATTTCGTGTCGGATCAAGATTTTGTCATCCTGAGTTTTTGGCCGGAATCTTGACTTCCGATGGTCAAAATTTACAATAGCCTTTACACCTTCATGTGTGAAATCCAAACGTTCATCGTACGCGAGGTTCGAACCAGAGATAACCTCAGACCTCACGCACATAATGCTATTAGTTTCATGCCGATCGGGTATGCGAGCGTCGTGATCTGGCTACTTTAACGAGGCATGATGCTACTAGCTTTTCTGCAACTTCCTTCATGGATCAGCGACTTTGATTTAGTTGTTGTCCCTGCTCGGGCATCGTCACGGGGCGTACCACATATCGAATTGTTTGTCCTGATGAGACGAACACGCTCACCAAATTTTGGAGCGATCTGACTTAAAAAAAGTAAGATATAGGCCCCAAAAGTGACTGCTCGTGATTGTTAAAACAACCACCTTTAATGGTGTTTCAATGCAGGGTGGCCACACGGGAATACTGTGCGGTCTACCCCTTTTTAGTCTTTTACCCATAACTTTGTCCTGAAGTGCCCGATTAAGCTGAAACTTGACTCATAGGGGTTTTTGACCGTGGCGGATCTAATGGCAGTAGTCCCATAGCCATTTGACATACCAAAAGTATAGCTCTAGTTACGAGATCCATTTTAGGTGCTAAAGATCGATTTCGATGAAAGTCTTTCTTTGTGTTCACTGCCTTAGACATGTCTGATCGCAATGAAACTTGACAGGTGGTTTTTTGAAGTGCTGATGATGATCCTAACCAATTTTAGGGCCATTCTGAGACTTTCGAGAATTTCCACTGTCTTGTAAGCTTTATTGACCTACTTCCTACTAGGGACTAAGGTGCTAAAAAATACATTCAAAGAACAACATGAACATCATAGCCCCAATCTGGAGCAGTTGCTTTAGGGCCTTCATCCTCATTAGTCCCCATTTGAGCCGTGTCAAACTCAAGAACTACCCCTGGACTCAAGGGCACCTCCCCAAGATCTGGAATCACCTCCTGATCAGAAACAATGACAATAGGCTCAGAGTGGTCGGAGCCATCTGCCTCAATTTTTGAAGAGAAAGAAAGTAATTCAGGAGAAGCAGAAGGTGGTCCAGAGAGCGCAGAAGGTGATACTAGAGTAATTCCTAAGAGATCAGAAGAGGAAGAGCTATCTTTTGATTCTGACCTCATAAGAAGCTTGGCACTCTTGCGCCTCCGAGTACTCCCACTAACTGAAGGTGGTGCAAGGGTATTGGCAGCAGTCGAGCACTTTCTTTTCTTCCCCCAGCTGGAGTAGGAGTGGCCACTTCAGATCCACCTCCCTAAGAAGGCCCTCCAGCCAATTTACTATGGAGATCACTCTTGATTAGGGTGTTCAAATCCTGTGGGGGACGCTTCTCATAACCAGGGACTTGTCGCCCCTCATCCCACTCGAAGATGGAACTAAGATTTTCGAAGACACTCCTAGTCCTCGTATTCATTGCAAGAAATTTTGGTGAGGACTCATCCGCTGCTATCTCCCGCGGAAGCCTTAAAGATCATCAGTTTGAGGGATAATTTAAGACAAATACTACATCGGGAACAAGAGCATCCAATAGGCTCCTTTGCCTGGTATCCAGGCGCCAGTTACCATTTTCCCCTATCCAAGGCTGATCCTTATCCCAATATCCATTGCTAGTGATTCTCCACTAGTTCACATAGGCCTTAGTCATTCGGGCCCTCTTGCCAAAGTGAGGTAATACATATTTACTGGTTTCTATAATCTCCACACACATAGATCAATTGGTTCGTATATGTTCTGGCAGCCAGCACTCTAGGAGAGTTCCAAACTCTTCCGTCTTCCCCCTTTTACACCTTATTCTTGTGCTTTTCAAAAAACACTGAGAAAGGGCAGCCTTGATGAAGCCCATGCTGACGAATGAAGCGGTGGGGGAAATACCCCTCTAACCTGGCACTATGCGAAGTCTGATAAGGTAAGACTCCCCCTCGGATGGTCAGAATGACAATGATCTCCTTAATGGTTGTTGGAGCACTGTCTAGCTCCTTCCCCAACTCATCAATGAAAGCACGATTGGTGAAGCTCTTGATCGGAAAGGGGACCCACCTCATGTTCAAAGAATCATTCCCAAATAGAACCCGAGCGACCCCTGGGGTATGGAAGATGGCCCTTTGGTTGGCAAACCTCGTTAAGAAGGGCCACAGTTTATCTCCTGAGCATTGATGTTGGATGTAGATGTCAAGGAAATAGGCCCCTAGCCAGCTGTATAAGTAATGCACAGGGAATGGAGTTTTAAAATCTTCGAGAAAAGTCTCTCCTCCTACAACGCCATTCCCTACCTCTTTTCCCTTGTAGGCCTTTCCACGAGAGATGGTCCCCAAGCCATGGTATATGTTGCACAAGACTGGCTGAGCAAGGGCATACTCACGCCCTCTGGCAATGTCGCCTGCCACATACAGTACACTTGGATGAATATCATCCCCCTAGTCTAGAAGCACGAATTTGCATAAAAATAAGGCCAAATATGTCAAAATATGCGGCCAAGAAAACACAGTCATCGCCAGTCTCAAGTTGATATACGGGAGGCATATCCTCTACAATTGCCTTCCCTTTCCCTTTCAGAGTGCCCTGACCACCTTCAGGATAATCCCCACAAAAGAATTTCACCCACTCCGTGAAAGTTACCCTATCATTGCTAGACCTCAAAGATATTTTGAAGACTGGAAGGCTACTCTTCATCCCCCAAGTTAACACCACTGAAGATGACCGAGTTCGAGGGCACGAACTCGTCATACATAGCCTTGATCATCGGGAGACCTCTAATAAAATTAAGATATAGTAAAGAGATTCATACTTCCCCATGCCCAAGAAGCCAGGTATTACTAACATGGCTCCATGTCTCCAGCAATACCTTTACTGTATTGGAGCAACAGTCATAGTAGCTGCTCAAACACTGGACCGCTGCTGAGAGTGAAGCATGTTCAAGAGTGCTTATGTACAATGCCAATACCTTGGTAGTCCAGGAAGAGTATGCCTTCAGGTATTGGTGCTCCTCCTGAATCCGGATGCCTTTTGCTGACCACCTTAGTAGTCCCTATGCCTGTACCATTCGCTTCCCCAAGGTAGGCAAGTTCTCCCCGGAAGCTATGTTCCTATGCATGCAATGAAGAAGTGCCACCCCTTCTCCAGTACTGACGTTGTTGTCATTGCCCTCTCGTACTTTGAAACAAACGGGGTCAGTAATAAAAGTGACACTAAGGGGCCACTCTGGTTCGCATACTGGTTTGGTCAACCAAATGGGCTCACCCCTTGATAAAACCTCGCTTGTAAAATCATAGGCACTAATTTCGCCCTCCCTTAGAAGCCTCTTCACATTAAGAATTTGGTAAGAAGAACCAGCCATTATAAAGGGCTTAGTTGTTTACTTCCAAAAGTTGTTAAGACACTGGATCAGCGCCAGCTGAGTTTGCCAAACACTTAGCACCGATTATGTTTCCTAAATACTTAGCGCCGGCTGTGTTCGCTGATACTTAGCACCTACTTCATAACAACGTCTAGCGTCAGTCGAGTCTGTCAGCACTCAGTGCCGGTTGAGCTTATTGAGGCCTAGTGCCAGTTGAGTGCTAATGGCTAGTGCCAACTGAATCTGACAGTCGGCGCCGGTTGCGTACTAATGGCTAGCGCCAGCTGAATCTGACAACGCTCAGCGCCGGTTGCATGCCTGCGACTAGGGCCGATTGAGGCTTTCAATACTCAACACCTGTTGAGATTACCAATACCTAGCATCGGTTGAGCTTGTCAAAGGCCAGCGCCGGCTGTGATCGGATCTCTCACGCGTTTCACGAAATCTAGTTATGGCACCTTGAACGCGCTATGCCGACTGACAACCGTCTCCACATCCTTCGGCGCTGCTTGACACACGAGTGAATGCCAACCTTCACCACGTCACGCTGCTCCCTTTGACACACAAAAGAGGTAACCGTACACCTTCCCTCTGACGGTTCACCTCCCACGACAGTTCACATCTTACAACCGTACACCTTCCACAACCGTCCACCTCCTGTGACCATTTGTCTCATGTCGGAACTTCTCCTACATGGCTGAAAACCCACTGAAAAAATTTCCCAACTGCGTTTTTGGCCAAGACGTCACCAGAACCTCACCGAAAACTTCTGTCAACTTTCCCTGCCATTCTCGAAAAACCTATGCAACACCACTAACAACTTCTGCAAAGTTACCACAACCCCCGAGAAACCCCTTAAAACTCCTCGAAAAACTCCCAAGATGTGCGAAAATGTTCACTGTTCCACTCCCCGCTAACTGTAGCGGGAACCTCTTTTGTTTCTCGGAAAACTCCCCAAAGAACTCTCCATTCCCACTCCTTTCCCTACAACTTCACCAAATTCCTGGCAAAGTCTTCTCGTTGAAGGCCTTCCTTGCAAAATCGTCGAGAATCCCACTGTTTTCCGAAAACCTTCTCTGCAAAACTTTTGTTGGAGTCCCATTGCTTGCCGGAACTTCAACCGAGCACCCTCTCCTCATTATTACGAAACATTTTTCTTAGGTTTTTTTCCCCTTGGTGAAAAGTGAGGGAAAATGGGATTTTACCCCCTTATATAGATCACACTACCCTCAAATGCCCCTCACAAACTAGGAATTCCAGTTGCATCCAAGGGATGCCAAGCGACGATGAGCCAGGTTGGGCTTTAACTCGAGGTTTGAGGTAACTCTCATTGATCCATGACTAGTGCCGGGTGGATTCCAAACAACCCTAACACTGGTTGACTTGGCGCTGGGTGAATTCTTAACAACCCTAGTGTCGGTTTACTTGCAGCCATGTGTGTTTAGAAACGTCCCTAGCACCGATTGACTAAGCACCGGTTGTGTTCAAAAGATATCACGGGTCGTGCATAGCGCTAGCTCAGTTTTTAACAACCTAGCATCGGTTGTGTTTTTGAGAACTCAGTGCCGGTTGAACGCTCGTAAGAAACCATAATCGCTACACCTGGCACCGATTGTATTATTAGCAGCCTATTGTCACCTACTCCAGGATGAAGCCTTGCGTGTCCTACCACTATCCCCAGTGGAGTAGTACGCAAGTCGTGACTTGTTATCCCCAGTGGAGTTGCACCTAGGTCGTTGCACCCAAGCCGTGACCTATCATCCTCAATGGAGTGAAAAGTAGGGCACTGCCCCTCATCCTCTAGTAGGACTCACACCCATATTGCAGCCCATCATCCCCAGTGGAGTTAGAGTCATTATTACCTCTTCAATTCCCAGTGGGTCTGTTTCAAACCAAGCTATCTTATCCCTAGGAAGTCGGGTTACCCGTTCTTTATAGAGTCTCATCTTTCACCCCAGGGAGTATGCTTACCCCCCTAAGCCCTAGTGGAGTCCGCTTCTATTGGCCATCTTGCATCAGGTCACCATTTCCATCTGAGCTCTCAATCTGTGGATGGTCTTGGCCATTTTATCCCCAGGGAGTCGGATTGCCATCCATAGACCTATTCCTCATGGAGCTCCGCATTATCCAAACTATACGACCTTAAACTGTAGCAGTGGTCTAGATGGATGATCCTAAACCTCATGGTCCAAACTATATGACCTTAAACTGTAGCAGTGGTCTAGATGCACGACCCTAAACTGCATAACCATGGTCAAAACTATACGACCTTAAACTGTAGCAAAGGTCTAGATGCACGACCCTAAACCGCATGGTCCAAACTATAAGACCTTAAACTGTAGTGACGGTCTAGATGCACGACACTAAACTATATAACCATGGTCCAAACTCTATGACCTTAAGCTGTAGCAGAGTTTTAGATGCGCGACCCTAAACCGCATGGTCCAAACTATACGACCTTAAAATGTAGCGGTGGTCTAGATGCATGACTCTAAACTGCATAACCATGGTCTAAATTATACGACCTTAAACTTTAACGGTGGTCTAAATGCACGACCCTAAACCACATGGTCCAAACTATACAACCTTAAACTATAGCGATGGTCTAGATGCACAACCCTAAACTGAATAACCATGGTCCAAACTATACGACCTTAAACTATAGCAAAGGTCTAGATGCATGACCCTAAACAGCATGGTCCATACTATACAATCTTAAACTGTAGTGGTGGTCCAGATGCACGACCCTAAACTGTATAACCATGGTCCAAATTATACGACATTAAACTGTAGCGGAGGTCTAGATGCACGACCTTAAACAGCATGGTCCAAACTATACAACCTTAAACTGTAGCAATGGTCTAGATGCACAACCCGAAACTGCATAACCATGGTCCAAACTATATGACCTAAAATAGTAGTGGAGGTTTAGTTCCATGACCTTAAACTGTACGGTCCTAGTTGAATGACTATAAACTACATAACCACGATCTAATTGTACGACCTTAAACCATAGTCTACGTCCTAACCACATGATGATAAAAGGCTCAGCACCATGGTCCAAACTATATGACTTTAAACTATAGCGAAGGTCTAGTTGCATGACCTTAAACTGCATGGTCCTCGTTGTATGACTTTAAACTGCATAACCACGGTCCAAACTATATGACCGTAAACCATAGTACATATCCTGGCTGCATGATGATAAACTTATGTGAACAGGTCAAGGAGATATGACCATAAATTCGCCCCCACATATGCGCACATGCTTTTATCTGCACTTTCATGCATGCCTTCCCTAACTTAATTGTTAGTGTGCACGCGCCACCTTCATTACCTCCCTAGTGTGTCCATTCGCTTCATCACCACACCTCATTCCACAGTAAGTGTTACCTGCACTCACAAAATGGCGAACCATCTTGCCAGCCGTATTCGTTGTAAGTTAGTGGATCATTATCGTCCACTCTCATTTCATACATCATCTATCTTTCATAAGTAGTCCAATGCCATTTCCCCAAGAGAGTCAAACCACCACCATACTCACTCCACGGCCTCCACAGACTTCCATCCATCTCCATTATGGTCCAACTGTATGACCTTGAACTATAGTACACGTCTAGGACACATGACATTAAACTATTTTAGGTCCCGGAGGCATGACCTTAAACACGCCTTCACAAAAAAAAGAGATGAAATAACGGGCATGGTGTATACCTTAACAAGGGAAAGCTATGAGTAAAAATGACGGACGGGCATGGTCATAAAACCATGAGTAAAAGAGTTTCGTGAATAAAAAAATCGGGCATGCTGAAAACCCGTAAGGGCATCGTGAGTAAAAATAGACGAAAATGGTGGACATAAGACGAAAATGGTGGACATGGCCGAAAGATCATGAGTAGAAGAGCCCCAAAACAAAATAAAAAGAAGTTGGTGAAAACCGTCTCTACGGCGCCGCTTCTCAAATGCAAGTGAAAATCGACAAAGGACGTCTAGACCAATAAACAGGTAGATGCAGCACTCATCTCAATAGGTGACTTCAGACCTCACTCAAAAAAATAAAATCCCTAGTGACACATACCAGAATCCAAAAAGATGAGCTTCAAGGAAAAGATTCTGACTGCCTGAGTCTAAATGCAAAAGGACTCGAAAGACAAAAGACTCTCCAAGACGGCAAGACAAGTCTCATGAGGAAGAACATTATTCCCAAGAGATCTCAAACATACTCTATAAATAAATACTCCAAAGGCAAGAAACTGACAAAGCCAGGGGGAAACCTGCCAGAGACTTCACCTCGCTTAGCCGGCACGCCCAGCCCTTCTGGATCAGCTAATAAACTTGGCCCCGACTGGACGCAGTAGAAGAGACCTACAGTGGTACTTTGATCGTCAAAAGCAAACCCAGTGTAGCAGCAAACCAAGCCAACCAAAAGCAAACAAATGAACCCAGACCAAATGGGAACAATGCCCTTCAATATGGCACTCAATTACAAGACGAGTCTGATTCTGATTAACGTGGTCCGTACAAAATCCTTAGCTTCAAAATCACCAACAGTTCACACGTGGGTGAGGACTTTGACAAGATAGATTAAAAAAGTATCTTCACCCCTAAAGTCTCCACGAACGGACCCGCGAACAATGCATCCCTACGTCTAAGCAACCTAGTTACAGCATTACGTGAATCTCCTCGGCGTTCATGTGGTCTAGTAGCTTGGAAGAAACAAAGTAAAAGCCAAAGGAAATTTTCTAAATGATTGTCCTTGTAGCTTCTCTTGAAGCACAAAATTAGGTGGGGCAAGCTGTTTAAACGTATTTTTCAGCACCTTAGTCCCTGATAGGAAGCAGGTCAATAAAGACTACAAAACAGTGAAAATTCCTGTTAGATTCAGAATGGCCCCAGAATTGGTCAAGATCTTCATCAGCAATTCAAATGACCACCTGCCAAGTTTCATCACGATCAGATATGTCTAAGCTAGTGAACACAAAGAAACAATTTCAACGAAATCG
The DNA here is from genome assembly GCF_000471905.2 of Amborella trichopoda. Next base: position 617,462 of record NW_006497023.1, read on the forward strand.
GTTCTCTAGCACCCTGAGATGGACCTTGTAACTAGAGCCATACTTTTGGTTCGACAAGCAGCTATGGGACCACTGCCATTAGATCCGGCACAGTCGAAAACCCTTATGAGTCAAGTTTCGGCTTAATCGGGGGCCTTAAGATAAAGTTATGGATAAAATACCGAACAGAGGTCGGCTGCACACTATTCTCGTGTGGTCTCATTGCATCAAAACACCATTAAAGGTGGCTGTTTTTACAGTCATGGGCAGTCACTTTCGAGGCCTTTATCTCACTCATTCCAAGTCGGATCGCTCCCAAATTTGGTGTGCGTGTTCGTCTCATCAAGGCGAGCAATTTTATATGTGGTACGCCCCGTGACGACGCCCGAGAAAAGAGAAAAACTAAATGAAATTTGCTGTCTGAAAGGAGTAGCAGAAAATTCAACAGCAGCATACCTCGTTTGAGCAGCCAAATCACGATGCTCGCATACTTGATCGATACAAAACCAATTGCAATACGTGCATGAGGTCCAAGGATATCTCTGTTCCAAACCTCGTGTACATTGAAATGGTTGGATTTCACACACGAAGGCGTCAAAGCTGCCGTAAATTCTTACTGCCGGATGTCAAGATTTCAGCCAAAAACTCAATATGACAAAATCTTCATCTGGACATGAAATAAAGCTACATTTGTTGCAACATGATCGTAACGACATGCTTAGTGTGATTCAATGAATAAATCATGAAGAAACATCAAGGAACGAGCATACAATCAATTTGAAGTTTTTAAGATTCATCCAAAATTAAAGTCTCATGATCATCGCTCAAAAACATGATTCATGGCTAGAAGTTGGTGTCAAAATGATCGCCATGTCGAGCCCTATAAGAAAACAATAATCTTTCAATCAAATGGGCATCAAAACAACCCCGGGTCAGCAACGGAAGATCACACAAGTTCTCGGGCAGCAACAAGGACTATTCTGGAATTTCACACATTGTTAGGTAGGGGTAAAACATTCATTTTGCACCCATTTTGAGAATTTCTTTAAATTCAATTAAATTGTAATTATCTTCAATTATAGGCCGTTTTTGGGCATACACCCATGTTTTAGCCCGATTCTATAGAAACCAGCACTGCCTCATTGCACAAAGGATGGACTCATTCTTCTTGGATCAATCAACAAAATTCTGATTTTTTCTTGAGCTTGAGGGTATGTCTTGGAGAGAGAGAGAGGAGAGAGAAAAAAAGGACCGATACCCTTCAAGCAGGTAACTTTCTCTCTCCTCCCCTCTTTCTCATATCTATCTCTTTCTCTTTCCTCCCTTCTTTCTCATCTCTATCTCTATCTCTTTCTCTCTCTTCTTATCATCTCTATCTCTTTCTCTCTCATCTTTCTCATCTCTATCTCTTTCTCTCTCTTCTTCTCATCTCTATCTCCATCCGTTCTCCTCTCTTCAGTCACAATCGACGAAGCCTAGCGTCGGCTGAATATCTCTCTCTCTCTCTTCTCTTTTGTCACAGTCGACGAAGTCTAGTGCTGGCTGGATTTCTCTCTCCTCTCTTCTGTCACAGTCGACGAAGCCTAGTGCTGATTGTATTTCTCTCTCTTATCTTCTCTCACAGTCGGTGAAGCCTAGCACCGACTGGATTTCTCTCTCCTTTCTTTTATCACAGTAAGAGAAGCTTAGAGTCAGTTGGATTTTTCTCTCTTCTCTTCTGTCAGTGTCGACGAATCCTAGCACCGACTGGATTCTCTCTTCTCTTCTGTCACAGTCGGTGAAGCCTAGCGCCCATTCGATTTCTCTCACCTCTTTTGTTATAGTTGTTGAAGCCTAGCGTCTGCTCAATCTCTCTCTCTCTCTTGCTTCTCTCCCAGCACAACATGCGCAAGCCTAGCACCGACTGGTTCTCTCCTTCTCTTCTCTTCTGTCATAGTCGATGAAGCCTAACGTTGGCTGGATTTCTCCCTCTTCTTTTGACACAATTGGTGAAGCCTAACATCGACAACATTTTCTCTCTCCTCCTTTGTATAACACAGTCGACAAAGCCTAGTGCCAACTGCATTTTCTCTCTGTTCCTTCTAGTACAGTTGGCAATGCTTAGTGCCGACTGCAACTTCCTTCCCTCTCTCTCTTTTATCCCCTCGTCTTTCATACTCTTCTCTACCTTTCTTCTCCCTCCTTATTTTTGTTCCCTTCTTCTCTTATTTCATCATAACCATCATTCTGCTACTCTTTCGTTCGATTAAGAGGGATTGAGGTTAGCCTCTCATGGTAGTTCTGTCGTTTAGCTGTATTGTTGTTGGGCTAGGATTACTTGGCCCGCTTTAATACCACGATAGACTAACCATTGTACCTAGCTAGTCAATACTGGTAATGACATCTAGTAGTAATCCTATGAGCCAGTCTTAGTTACGAACCCATTTTAGTACTGGCAAAATGGGTTCAGTAATTAAGAGAATTTGGTACTAGCAAAATGGGTAATTACTCACCAGCTTAGTCACCACTTTATCATCTCGCTCAGTCGAATTCTTCTCTCCCCCGTCTTTCTTCCCTTCTTGTATTTAAATACGCATGCATGTGTACATTCATCACAGAGGAAAAGGGTGAGGTCTGACCCACCTGTCTGATAACCTTTGCTATATATGTATATGATTGCAGAAAAACAAGAAGAATACAAGCCAAGGGAGGTGATTCTGAACCAGTTTTATTACTGAGGGGCTTTCTTCGTGATTTAAGAGGGCGCACACGCGAGCCAGCCCAAGTAAGTCCCGAACCCACCTTTAAATTCCTCTCTCACCGGTTGGTAACACTTGGCCCCGTTCTCGAACGAGGTTCCCGAGAGAGCGGTCTCAAAAACATCCCAGGTCTTCCCCCTAAACCCAAGATGCACGTTGTTCGATCCCCAAAAGGATTCGGAGGGCGAGATCTAGGCACCTAACCAGTCTCAAGCTGCCCAGATATAGCTTAACCCATCTCAGTCTCAACGACAGTCTCAAGCTGCCCAGAGATGGCTTTACCGATCTCAGACTCAATGGCAGGCTCAAGCTGCCTAGAGATGGCTTAACCCATCTCAACCTCTACGGAAGTCTCAAGCTATCCAGACATGGCTTATCCCATCTTAGTCTCAACGGTAGTCTCAAGATGCCCCACGATGGCTTAACTCATCTCAGTTTCAATGGCAGTCTCAAGCTACCTAGAGATGACTTAGCCCATCTCATTCAACAAAAGTTTCAAACAGCCCAACGTTGTCTTAACCCATTGTCAACATCATTATTCGGCATTAAAGCCTTAAAAGATTTACGGATCATATGGCATATCATTTACCCTCAAAGGGGTATTGCTTTTTCGAAAGAAGGAATTCTCTCGTAGGATCATCATTGAACTCTTGGCGTGTTGCTTTATCAACCTTAAATGGTGTAGCATATGTCCAATGGCTATGGAGCCATTCAAGTGAGATGGTCTAGCAAGGGAACCACCAGCATGATGTGTGTGGGGCAACATAACAATATGAGTGTTATATGTCACTTTTTACATACTTTTATCCTCAATGTGAATAAAAAGAGAGTCAGCAGTAACCTGGTTTCGTCGATACCCGAGACACCGCCAGACCATGGGGACATTGCAACAATAAGCCTAAAACTAGGGGACCTTTAAAGAAGTGTCAGAATGGCTTCAAAATGCATGATAGGGTTTTGGGATAGCCTGAGGACACTTGCAAAGCTTCGTCATGTTCTGATAAGTTTTGACATGATCAGAACGAAATTTGATTTTCAAATCCAGTTCCTATCTTGTTAAAAATGGACCGCACAACTACAGCCTTATTTTTTGGGTCTCAAAATAGTATCAGACAATCGCAAGCACCAGTGCAAATATCTTGTGATTCATACGAGGACGCTTCTCACCCAACCATCGATGAAGCTCAATTTCCCTATAACTTTCAAAACCAGCTCCTGCAACCTGATGTATTTTCCACATTCGAGGTTGACCTTTCCGTCCCTCAGTTCGAGAAAGGTGCAAAAATCATGACCTACTAGGGGGCCCTATTGAAGGCAGAAATGTTAGGGTCATGGGTCTCTGCGCTTGAGGTTGATGAAAATACCTCTGAAAACAACAAGGAAGAGTTGCAAGAAGCCCCAAAAGAATGGGAAGAAGGTGGTCAAGCTACTGCTAACAAACTCGAAAAAATCAATCTAAGGGATGAAGCCGACCCTAGGCCTACTTTCATCTCGACAAATATGTCTCTTGAAGAAAAAGAAAATTTCACTACTTTCTTGCGAGCAAACCGAGACGTCTTTGCTAGGCATTATCATGAGATGCCTGGTTTAGACCCTTAAGAAGTTGTTCACTGTCTCGGCATTGATCCGACTGTCAAACCTGTCAAACAGAAATCAAGGAGCTTTAGGCCTGACCTCAAAATGCAGATAGATGTTGAAGTGACCAAACTCAGACAAACAGGTTTCATTCGTGAATTCAGTTACTAGAGATGGCTAGCAAATGTCGTTTCAGTCAAGAAGAAGAATGGCCAAATCAAGGTTTGCATTGACTTTCGCAACCTCAATGCCGCCTGTCCAAAGGATGACTTCCTATTGGCGTTTACGGAGATGCTCATCAATTCTACAACTCACTGCCAAATCTTTTCTTTCATGGATGGGTACTCCGGGTATATTAAGATACGGATGGCGCCTGAAGATGAAGAAGTCAGTGTGTTCTTAATGCTGAAAGAGGTCTTTTGTTACACAATGATGCCTTTTGGATTAAAGAATGTTGGTGCCACATACCAGAGAGCAATGATGACTATCTTCAAAGACATGAAATACAAAGAGGTGGAGTGTTATGTAGATGACTTGGTGGTAAAATCCGAGGAGAAGGACGCTCACATGAAAGACCTTGAAAAGGTATTTCAGCGACTACGTATTCATCAACTTAAAATGAAACCCACTGAAATGCGCTTTTGGCATGTGTTCAGGAAAGTTTTTAGGGTTTATTGTCAGACATCGAGGACTTTAAGTTGTGCCAGTCAAGATCAAGGAAATCTAAGAAATGTCATCACCAACTACATTGCGAGAACTGCGCTCTCTTCAAGGGTAGCTGACATACGTTCGTCAGTTCATCTCGAATCTCTCAGGTCGCTGTAAACCCTTTACTCAACTCTTAAAGAAAGATACCCCAATCATCTGCGATGAAGCATGTCAGGCAGCTCTTGATGACATCAAACAATATTTACTCAACCCACCAATGCTCTTTACACCAGTGGTGGGAAAACCCCTCATCCTTTACGTGACCGCTCTAGACGAGTCACTCGGGCATTGTTCGCATAAGACAATGACGAGGGAAAAGAAATTGCATTATACTACCTCATCCGCAATATGCAAGGGGTCGAGAAGAATTGTCCCCCTATAGAGAAGATGTGATTAGCCCTAATCTTCTCAATACAAAAACTCTGCCATTACTTACTTGGTCATGAGGTGAAACTTATATCAAAAGTAGATCTTGTCAAGTTTCTCATGACACACCCGTGCCTGTCAGGACATCTTGATAAGTGGGCATTACTGCTGATGGAATTTGACATAACTTATGTCCCACAAAGGGCTATCAAAGGCTGGGCCCTGGCACATTTTCTCGCAGCACAACCCATGCCAGCAGAATCTCCATTATCAAGCGACCTTCCTGATGAAGAAGTATTATGTGCAGAGCTTCCTCATGCGTGGGAATTATACTTTGACGGAGCTTTCCAATCTGACCGAGGAGGCATCGGAGTGGTATTCCTAACCCCGAAAGGAGGAATATTGCCACTTTCTTTCTTTCTCACCTAGGCCAGTTCTCATAATGAGACAGAATATCAGACCCTTATAATTGGGTTGTAGATAGCTTTCGACTTAGAATTAGAACAGCTCAAGATCTATGGCAAATCTGAGTTGGTTATTAGCCAACTCAAAGGGATATATGACGTGAGGAAAGACACTCTCAAGCCTTATCACGATACTACAAAATCATATATGGCTCAGTTTGAGGACGTATCCCTAAGTCACATCCCTAGGAGGCTAAACTCATAGGTAGACGCACTTGCGAAACTCGAGGCTACATTTCAATTGTCCTCATCAGAACCCACGCCTGTTTGAGTGGCAGAATGGAGACACATTTAACTAAGAACTGAGGTCGACGTAGACGATGAGAGAAATATCTTCCCTGAGTGCCCTCCTTATCCATTCGGAGCACTTCTATCAGCTAAAGAAATAATTAAGACTAGACAAGAAATGGCACGGAGTCAAGGAGCTAAGGTTCAAAATCAAGAACCAGAATTCTTTGACCCAATATGAGCGAAAATTGAGCAGGTAGAAGATTGGAGAGAGCCCATCACTAGTTTCCTTAAGCATGGTAAACTCCCAGAAGATCGTGTCGAACTCAGCAGTGTACGTCAAATGTATACCAAGTATACTCTCCTTGAAGGAGATGCTCTCTTTATACGGTCATTCGACGATATCCCTCTTAGATGTGTGGACATGTCAAAAGAAAATAAGGTGTTAGAAGAACTGCACTCAGGCATTTGTGGACTACACCAGTTCGGTCTTAAGCTCTATGAATGGATATGCAAGTTGGGGTACTTTTGGCCTTCCATGATTGTTGATTCCTTAAGCTATGCTAAAAAGTGCCAGGTGTGCCAAATACATTCAAGCCTTGTTCATCAACCTCCGGAACCCTTACACCCTACAGTACCATCATGGCCCTTTTTCACACTAGGGTATGGACATTATAGGGCCTATTGACCCTCCTTCGGTAATGGGTCATGTCTTTATTCTAGCTGCAATAGACTATATCTCCAAGTGGGCTGAAGCGGTCCCCCTTAAGCAAGTTTCGAAGACAACAATGGCCAACTTCATTCGACATCACATCATATATTGGTTCGGAGTCCCTGACGGGATTATATCGGACAATGGCCCTCAATTTCAAAGTCATCATATTGATCGCTTGGTCAACTAGTTTGGTTTTGAGTGGAAGTACTCGACTATGTACCTCCCTTGGGCGAACGAATTAGCTGAGGCCTTCAATAAGACTTTGTGCAATATTTTAAGGAAGTCAGTTTCAAAAACAAAGAAGAATTGGCATGAGAGGCTTCCCGAAGCACTATGGGCCTATTGCACTACTACATGAAATGCTACCGATTCCACTCCTTATTCTCTGGTCTATGGAGGTGAAACAGTTTTACCCCTCGAAATTCAAATCCCTTCAATGCGAGTCACTATTCACCAAGGAATGACTGAAAATGAGAGAGTCAAGCTCCGGTATCAAGGATTGGATGCACTCGATGAAAAGAGGCTAGAGGCTAAGCAGAACCTTGAACTCAACCAAGGGAGAATGAAGAAGGCTTTTAACAAGTCTGTCAAAGTCCGCTCATTCGCCCGTGGCGATCTAGTTCTAATCGTCAAGAGGCCTATTATTATGCATGGCCATCATAAAGGGAAATTTTAACCCAAATGAGAGGGTCCCTTTATAAAAAAATGTCTCACCAAATGGAGCCTACATACTGGCACATTCTGATGGAGAGGAGGCAATGCCCCTTATCACTGAGCGATACCTAAAGAAATACTACCCATAATGCATATTCAAAGGAAAGAGACTCAATGCAAAGTATGCAAGACAGTGCAAACAAGTTCTAACTCTTTTTATTGCATGATACAAGCCAGAAAGCCCATTATTAGGGAGGTTACAACTCTCTTATAACTGAGGAAAAGAAAACAGTTGATACTAAAAGTGTTGCTCTGACATCTGAGGATAAGAGGATAGTTACAAACCAAAACCTGTAGTGTTGCTCTGGCATCTGAGGATAAGAGTATGGTTACAGGCCAAAAGAAATGCCTTCGTCATGAAAAAGAAGCAAACCATCTAATGAAATGTTCTCCTCATGAAGAAGAAGCAAACCCACCAAAGAAATGTCTCCTCGTGAAGAAGAAGCAAGACCACTTGGAGAAGTTAGCTTCAGCTCATCTGACAAGCAAGAGGATGGTTACAGGACAAAGGAAGACGCCAACCATTTTCGAGTCAGCTTTAATTCATCTGACGTGTATATCAAACATACAAGGTAGACCTATGATGGAGAGCAAACCCTGTTCACAGTGGATGCCCTTCCACAGAACAACATGGAATTCACTGTTGTGCTGAAGGACTTGGCTTCCAACGGGTATCATATCTAGGCTTTACCACCCGTCATCACCCTTTGCCTACCCAAGTTAGCGTCGTGCATGAACATCGTCGCACATGACTCGTCGCCATGCGTAACAGTTCCCGCCTACGACTCGTTGTCGCACACGAGCAACATCGTGGGCATCATGACACTGACCACGCACTGATAAACACCATCTAAGACCAGCGTCATCTGTGTCTTCCAAAGGCTAGTGTCGGTTGTGTTGCAAACTACCAGTGCTGGCTGAGTCTTCTGAGGTCAGCGCCGGCTATGTCTTCTAAAGGTCAGCATTGGCTGCACTGATAACTCCCTATGTTGGCTGGTTTTTTCATGATCAGCATTAGCTGTGCTCCCAAAAAAGGGTAGCGTCAGCTATGTGTCTTAAACTCTGGCGCCAGCTATGATACTGAGGCCCGACACCGGCTCCGTATTCTAATTCAAGGCCAGTTGTGTTCGCCCCCACGGCTGTTCACCTCCCGATGACTCCTCATTTTCCGCGTCTCCTCGATTCCTAAGACTCCTCATTTTCAGGGCCTAATATGTTTTGCCCCCTTGAGGATTACACGATTTTCGATGGAAACTGTCCACCTCCTACGACGGTCCACCTCTTGTGACCGTTCGTTCCCTGACCCTTCTGTTTCCTATCAGAACTCCTCCTCCACTATCGGAAAGCCTCTGCAACTTCCCCCAAGTCACTGGGAAACCACTACGCCCATCGAATAACTGCTAAACACCACCGGAAAGCCCCTGGGCAGCCCACTGTTACGACTTACATCTCGTCTTCCCTTCGCTAAAACATGCAAAATCACGGTCAGAGTTCTCCTGTTTCTCGAGAAACCCTTGTGCTAACCAGAAACTCTTGCATCTCCAATAAGACCTTGTTCCCTTCTCTATGGGCCTCTCCTTGTTTGATCGGAACCTCCCCTGCTATTTGGCAAACCTCCAGTTAACTCTAGCCAAAACACGCACTGTTTGTTGGAGCCTCCACCAGGAACCCTCTTCTCACCGTTAAAATTTTTTTTCTTAAGTCTTTCTACCTTTGGTTAAAAATTAGTAAAATGAGGGTTTACCCCTTTATATATAGCCGAAGTTTCCCTCAAATGCCCCTCACAAATTGTCAATCCCAGTCGCGTCAAAAGTAAGCCAAACAAAAAATGGGTCGGACCGGGTGGGGCTCGGACCCAAGGCCCGAGCAAATTTTTCAACCGCCCGTTAAATCCCATTCTAACAGAACCCAAGATCGGGTCGGGCTCGGGTCGGAGCCCAAATACTAACCCACACCCAGCACCCACTATGTTATCTAAAAGACTCAGCGTCGGTTATGTTGTTGGTGACTTCAGCACCGGTTGTGTTAGTAACTTTAACGCCAGCTGTGTGCTCAGCGACCCAACACCGGTTGTGTTCTAGAAATAGCACAGGCTGTCCTTAGTACTGGAGGTGTTTTCAACAACCCCAGCGCCGGCTGACTGGTCAAGAAACAATGTTGACTGTTCTCAGCGCCAGCTGCGTTTTCAAAAAGGCTCAACACCTGCTGAGTGTTCGAGAGGTGATGGTCGTTGCACCTGCCGCAGGCTATGTTTTAAAATAGTCTATTGTCACACAGCCCAAGCCAAAGCTATGTATGTCCTACTATTGTTATCCCCGATAAAGTTGCACCTTGATTGTGACTTATTATCCCCGGCAAAGTGGCACCTAGATCGTTCAAACTCGGCCATGAATTCTCATTCGTAGTAGGAGAGTCATACTCGTATTGCAGATTTTTATCCCCAGTGGAGTAAGGGTCATTTTTACTGCTACAACCACTAGTGGGTCTGCCTCACACCTAGTTATTATGTCCTCAATGATATGAAAGACCCATATTTGTCCCCTTTTCCTCAATGAAGTCAACCTTCCCATCTGAACCTCTTGCTGGCTTTAATCATTTTATCCTCAAGGAGTCACACTTGCCCTCTTAACCCTAAGTAGAGCTTGCCACTCCTTGTAAGGCCACCATTTCAATCTAAAAATCTCTCTGCTGATGTATGACATTAACCATTTTATCCCCAGGGAGTCAGATTGCCATCTATAGACCTATTCCTCAGGGAGCTTCACCTACTTGGCAACCCACATTACGGTCCAAACTATACCATAAATTGTAGCAAAGGTCTAGTTGCATGACCTTAAACTGCATGGTCCTAGCTGTATTTAAACTGCACAACTACAGTCCAAACTATATGAATTTAAACCATAGTACATGTCCTGGCTGCATGACGTTAGAAGGTTTCGCACTACGGTCCAAGCTATATGACCATAAACTGTAGTAGACATCTTGTTGCACGACCTTAAACTATATAGTCCTAGTTGCATGACTTTAAAATGCATAACTATAGTCCAAACTATAGGATTTTAAACCATAATACACATCTTGGCTGTATGACATTAAAAGGTTTCGCACTACGGTCCAAACTATACGACCATAAACTGTAGCGGAGGTCTAGTTGCATGACCTTAAATTGCATGGTCCTAAACTGCATAATTACAGTCCAAACTATATAACTTTAAACCATAGTACACGTCCTGGTTGCATGATGTTAAAAGGTTTCGTACTATGGTCCAAACTATATGACCATAAACTGTAGCAGAGGTCTAGTTGCATGAACGTAAACTGCATGGTCCTAGTGTTTGCATAAGTATAGTCCAAACTATATGACTTTAAACAATAGTACAAGTCTTGGCTTCATGACATTCAAAGGTTTCGCACTACGATCCAAACAATACGGCCATAAACTGTAGCGGAGCTCTAGTTGCACGACCTTAAACTGCATGGTTCTAGTTGCATGACTTTAAACTGCATAACTACAGTCCAAACTATATGACTTTAAACCATAGTACATGTCCTAGTTGCAAGACGTTAAAAAGTTTTGCACTACGGTCCAAACTATACATCCATAAACTGTAGCGGAGGTCTAGTTGCATGACCTTAAACAGCATGGTCCTGGTTGCATGACTTTAAACTGCATAACTACAGTCCAAACTATATGACTTTAAACCATAGTTCTTGACTGCATGACGTTAAGAGGTTTCGCACTACGGTCCAAACTATACGACCATAAACTGTAATGAAGGTCTAGTTGAACGACCTTAAACCGCATGGTCCTAGTTGCATGACTTTAAACTGCATAACCATGGTCCAAGCTATTTGACTTTAAACCATAGTGCACGTCCTGACCGCTGGACGATAAACTGCTTTGCATAGGTCCCGGACGCACGACCTTAAAATTAGCCCCAACATATGTGCACACACCTTTTTCTTCACGCACGTCATCCCTAACCTACCCGTTCTTGTGCGCACACCACCTTCAGTACTTCCCTAGTGAGTCCATTCATTTCATCATCCTCCATCATTCCCCAGTGAGTCTCACCTGTGCTCACAAAACGGTGAACTATCCCGCCACCTATACTAGTCGTAAGCTTGTGGGTCACCATTTTTTCATCCACCTTTCATACATCATCCATCTGTCATAGGTAGCCTCGTGCCATCTCCCCAAAAAGTGAGCTAAAACCACTACCATACTCACTCTATGGCCTTCATAGGCTGATATCCATCTCCATTACGGTCCAGCTGTATGACCTTAATCCATAGTGTACGTCCTGGTCGTATGACGATAAACTACTTTGCACGGGTCCCAGAGGCATGACCTTAAACACGCTTCCATAATAAAAAATGAAATAACAGACATGGTATATACCTTAATAAGGGAACGCCATGACTAAAAATGACGGACGGGCATGGTTACGAAACCAGGAGTAAAAACGTTCCGTGAATAAAAATCGGGCACGGTGAAAACTTAAAAGGACAACGTGAGTAAAAATTGAAGAATAAGGGTGGACATGGCCAAAAGGTCATGAGTAAAAGGGCCCTAAATAAGAAGGAAGATGGTGAAAACTGTCTCTACGGCGTTGTTTCTCAAGTCCAAGTGAAAATCCGCAAAGGACCCTTAGGACCAATAAATAGGTTGATGCAGCGCTCGCCGCAACAAACGGCTTCAGCCCTCACTCAAAAAGAAAAATCCTTGGAATCACAATACCAGGGCCCCAAAAATATGATCTTCAAGGGAAACGATTCTTACAGCCTGAGTCCATTCGCCAAAAAGGGCTCGAAGGACAAAAGATTTGCCAGGAAAGCGAGACAAGTCTCATGAGGAAGAACATTATTCCCACGAGGTCACAAACACACTTTAAAAATGCTAAAGACCACTACGAATGCAAGAAACAGGCAAAGCCAGGGCCAACTTGCTAGAGACTTTGGTCCGCCTCGCCACAATTCCCTCTAGCCGACAGGCCTAGACTTTCGGGATCAGCTAACAAAATGCCCCCAACTGGACCCAACAGACATAACCCATAGAGGTATCCTGACTGTCAAAAGCAAACCTGGTGTAGCAGCAGACAACGCCGACCAAAGGATCTTCAGTAAACCATCCAGAACAAACAAACTAGGAAATCATTTCGACAAACCAAAAGACGCCCCAAGAATTCTAAGTTAGCCATGACTTTGGACCTGCTATGTAATGACCTTCACAACAGTGGGTAGGGGTTATACCCAAAGCTGGTCACCTCGATAAAATTGAGGTACCCTACTTGCCAAGGAATCAATGGTACATGACACAGACGAGCGCCGACTGAAGGCTCTTTTGTGGTCTATCCAAGACAAAGAAACCCCGACCAAATGGGAACAATGCCCTTTGACGCGGCACTCAATTGCCAGACGAGCCGGATTCTGACTGATGAGCTCTGTACAAAATCCTCAACTTCAGAAACACAAACAGTCCACACAAGGGTGGGGACTTCGATAAGTTCCCTCAAGAAAGTCGCTTCTCCCCTTAAAGTCTCCACGGACAGACCTACGAACAATGCATCCCTAGGTCTGAGCATCTTAGTTGCACCATTACGTGAATCTCCTCGGCGTTCACGTGGTCCTAGGGCTAGGAAGAAAAAAGTAATAAAGCCGAATAAAATTTTCCAATTGTTGTCCTTATTGCTTCTCTCGAATCACAACATTCGGTGGAGCAAGCTGTTTGAATGCACTTTTCAGCACCTTAGTCCTTGATGCGGAATGAAGAGGAAGCAGGTCAATAAAGCTTACAAAATAGTTAGAATCTCAACAGTCTCAGAATGGCCCCAAATCTGATCAAGATCTTCATCAGCACTCCAAAAATTCATTTTCCAAGTTTCAACGAGATCAAACCTGTCTATGACAATGAACACAAAGAAACAATTTAAGAAAAATTGGCCTTTAGTACCCTAAAATGGACCTCGTGACTAGAATTATTTTTGGTGTGTCAAATAGCTGTGAGACCGCCTCCATCAGATCCGGCACGATTGAAAACTCCTATGGGTCAAGTTTTGGCTTAATTGGGCACTCCAAGATAAAGTTATGGGTAAAATAACAAAAAGGGATAGGCCGCACAATATTCCCGTGTGGCCAGTCAACACCAATACACCATTAAAGGTGGCTGTTTTTACAGTAATGGGAAGTGACTTTCGGGGCCTATATCTCACTCAATATATATCGGATTGCACTCAATATTTGTGAGAGCATTCGTCTCGTCAAGACGAGCATTTTGATATGTGGTACGCCCCGTGACGTTGCTCGAGTAGGAAGAAAAACTAGAGAAAAGTTGCTGATCCGTGAAGAAAGTTGCAAAACATTCAACAGCAGCATGCCTCACTTCGGTGGCAAAATCACAAAGCTCGCATACCTGATCGAAACTAAACCAATTGAATTATATGCGTAAGGTCCGAGGCTATCTCTGGTCCCCACGTATGATGAACGGTTGGATTTCACACACGAAGGCATTAAAGCTGCTATAAATTCTGACCACCGAATTTCAAGATTCTGGCCAAAAACTTGAGACGACAAAATCTTCATCCGAACACGAAATCAAGCTGCGTTTGTTGCAACGTGATCATGATGGCATGCTCGGTGTGATTCAACAAAAAAAGTGAAGAAAATATCAAGAAATGAGCATACAATCGATCCAAAGTTTTCAAGATTCAAGCAAATTTCAAGTCTCGCGATCATAACTTAAAACATGATTCATGGCTCGAAGTTGTTATCAAATTGATCGCCATGTCGAGCCCTACAAGAAAACAATCATCTTTCGATCAAATGGGCATCAGAACAACCCGGACCAATCATGGAAGATCACACAAGTTCTCGAGCAGCAATTGGGACTGTTCTGGAATTCCACACATTGTTAGACAGGGGCAAACGAGTCTTTTTGCACCCATTTTTAGAATTCCTTTTAATTCAATTAAATGGTAATTATCTTCAATTCTAAGTAGTTTTTAGGCATCCACTCATCTTTGGGCCCAATTCTATATAAACATGCAAGGCCAAATTGTAAAGGACCTTCGGTTCATTTCTTCCATCATTCAATAAGATTTCATTTTCTGCTTAAGTTCGTGGGTGTGTCTTGGTGAGAGAGAGAGGAGAGAAAAGAAAAGGGTCGGTACCCAACGGTAAGGTAACTTTTTCTCTCCTCCCCTCTTTCTCTCCTCCCCTCTTCTTGTCTCTATCTCTCTTTCTCTCTCTTCTTCTCATCTCTATCTCTCTTTCTCTCTCTTCTTCTCATATTTATCTCTCTTTCTCTCTTCTTCTCATCTCTATCTCTCTTTCTCTCTTCTTTTCATCTCTATCTCTCTTCTTCTCGTCTTTATCTTTATTTCTCTCTCTTTTTCTCGTCTCTATCTCTCGTTCTCTCTCTTCTTCTCGTCGCTATCTTTTAACACAACCGACGATGCCCAGCTCCGCATGTCTCCTCTTCTTCTATCACAGCCGGGGATGCCCAATGTTGCTTGTGTCCTCTCCTTCCTCTTCTTCTAACACAGCGAGCGATGCTCAGCACCGCTTGTGTCCTCGTCTTCTTTTTCTTCTAACACAGCCGTGATGCTTAGCGTCACCTGTGTCTTCTCTCTCCTCTTCTTTTAACACAATCGACGATGCTCAGCTCCACCTATGTCCTTTCTCCCCTCTTCTTCTAACACAGCTGACGATGCCTAGCGCCACCTATGTCCTCTCTGTCCTCTTCTTCTAATACAGCCGACGATGCTCAGTGTCGCCTATGTCTTGTCTCTCCTCTTCTTCTAACACAGCCGGCGATGCCTAGCGCCACCTGTATTCTCTCTCTCTTTCTTGTCTAACACAGCAAGCGCTAACATATTGCCACTTGTGTTTCTCTCTTTCTTTTCTTCTGACACAGTCGGCGCTAGCCTATTGTTGCCTGTGTCCCTTCTTTCTCTCCCTTTCTTCTATCTCCTATTCTTTTTATTCACTTCTTCTTCTCTTATCTTACTTCTTAGTGTCTCTTTATGATCTCTATATTTTTTTTTAATCCTTTGTTTGATTGAAAGGGGTTGAGATTAACCTTCCATGGTAGTCATGTCGTTTAGCAGTAACGTTGTTGTGCCAGTCAGAGTTATTGTGCCTGCTTTAATGCAATGATAGACTAACCATCGGGTCTTGCTAGTCAGTATTGATACTGTCATCTAATAGTAATTCTACTGAGTCGGTTTAGCTACTGAGCCCATTTTACTGCCACGATAGGTCAATTACCTGCCAACTTAGTCACTGTGTTGATCTCCCCACCTTATCTAATTTCTCTCTCCCCCATCTTTCTTCTCTCATTCTCTCTTCCTCTTTTTAGCTATGCCCACCCACGTACATTCACCAAAAAGATAGGGCGAGGTATGTTGACTCCCCTATCTTATAATATTTTCCATATGTGTGTGATTGCAGAAAACAGGAGAATACAGGCAAAGGGAGGCGATTCCGAACTAGTTTACTACTGGGGGGGCTTTTTTCATGATCTAAGAGGGTGCCCACGCTAGCCAGCCAGAGTAAGTCCCGAACCCACTTTAAATTCCTCTCTCAACGGTTGGTCCACCTGCCCTTGTTCTCGAACTAGGTTCCCGAGAGAGCCATCTCAAAAGTCTCGGGTCTCCTTGAAACCCGAGACACATGTTGCCCGATCATCCTGATCTGGAAGGAAAGATCGAGGCACCTAACAAAACAGTTCTGGAAATTCCCTGCATTCACAACAGTGACCTATTCATAGAAAAAGGGACATAATTTCCAATCCACTGATAATTTTGGCATGGTTCTAAAACAAATTTAGAATTATGCTCACAGATATTTCATTTAAAAGTTGTTTGAGAATATTTGGACATGATTTGGTTAGTGAATAATCTAACACAATACAGGTAACAGTTCTGAAAATTCCCTACATTCGCACCAGTGACCTATTCATAGAAAAAGGGGAATAATTTCCAATTCACAGAGAATTTTGGCATGGTTCCAAAACTAATTTCAAAGTAGACGCACCCATATTTCACTTAAAAGTGTTTTGAGTATATTTTGACATTATTTGGTTACTAAATAGACTTATGCTAAAACATATAATGTGCTGGGAATTTCATGTCACAGAGTTGGCATATTCTAGCAAAAGTCTCATATCTTTCCAATCACAAGAAAGATCAATATGAGATATTTTCCCCCCGTGAAACTAGACCCTTCCCCACAAAATTTCATTGTTAAGAGAAATATTCTCAATGCTCAAAGAAACGCTTAAAAGAGAGTCATAATTATAGAAAAATAGCGTACATGCTTATCAAAGTACTTTGAAAAATTTCAGCTACAATTCCTACACCCATTTCCATAATCACACTTAAATTTCACTATTTGAGAAACAAATCAAGCCTGCACAAATATAGACATGAGAATCATGATATCTTAATCCACTTATAGCACTCAAGGGGACCCTAAATTTCCCCACACAAATCAAGCTTCCAAGGGTGGCTCAAGCTTGAAAGTTCTAAGTGTTTGAGAAGGAAGGACGTGGGAGAGAGAGAGAGGGCTAAAGATTTTAGAGGTTTGTGAAGGGGTTATATTTATAGGCAAAGAAGGGGGAGGCAGCAAGCATGTGGCAAGCAAAGGGTTACAAGGGGCAAACAGAGGACATGCAAGTGCCAAATGGCAAATCAAGGGGCATACAACAATCATGAGAGAGAGAGTTTCGGTCGCATGCTACAGTGACGCGCATGGCAGCGTCTCGCTTGGCAGTGACACGCTTGGCGGTGTTGTGTGCGGCAATGACGTGCTCGACGGTGTCACGCATGGCAGTATAATTTGTGCACACGTCAGCTAACTTTCTCTCTGCCATGCACGGCGGCTCTCACTCGCTCTGTCGTGCATGGCGGTTCTCACTCTCTCTCTGTCGTGCACAACGGCTCTTACTCTCTCTCTCTTCTATGCACGGTGGCTCTCACACTCTCTCTCTGCCATGCACGGTGGCTCTCACTCTCTCTGTCGTGCACGATGACCCTCACTCTTGTGTCAGTGACTTGCTGGTGCACTTTACACACCGGAAAGTCCTGGTCCTTACATCTAACCACCTATTCATTAGTCTTCAAGTTGGGATAGACTTTCCTCTCCCATTTCTAGACCATCCAGAGCTACTCATTCATTAAAAGGTACATTCCAGAGGAGCATACTTGTATGAACTTCATCAGTAGTTTATTGAAGGAAGAGTACGAGATGAGATATTGACATTCAAGAGGGAGCCGTGTCCAACCTGAGTTGCTGAACAGCCAGAGTTCTTTTATGAATTGATTTAAGAGGGAGCTTGCCCTGGCTTATTCCACAAACCCAAACACATGCACTAGTCCATCTTTTCATCGTTAATTCAAATTCCTCTCACAAGTCGGATACGCCTATTTATAAGAGTGACACGACAAGACGTGCAAGCGACCCTCGTGAGGCCATGTGGTTGTTGGAGAGGGGGCCGACCACCATATCCGACCTAAGCACACCGACCAACCAGCGACTCCACTGCGGATAAGCCACCCCGTAGTTGTTTAATTTTGCTCTCCAACGAACATCTCATATCACTCTTATTTAATAGCTTCCATGGAGTTATTTTGCTCCTCTGCTATTCGAGTTGGGGATTTCATCATCCCCATATTCGCAAACATACCTTTGGGATGCAACATTCCTCAATCCTTTGCTCCCATCTTGTTGTTGAGTGGTCTCTCAGACTCTCGAATTAGGGCTCAGACTCAGGTTAACTTAGAGAAGGGACCTCAAATCCCTCGCTCCTTCTCTACCAACAGTAAAGGCAAGTCCATTGGTCTCAATTTCATGAGGGGTTCTGAAATCGCCTTCCTTCTTGCTCACCCAGTTACTGGTGGACCCTCCAATAGTCTTCCTAAATTGGCAGGTTGACCGACAGGGTGTAAAGGAGTTGGGTAGTGTGGTGGCTAATATATTTGGGCCATAAGAGGAGCTTCCCTGGATTGTGGATTGTAGAACAGGTATGATGGCTTGAAGGCTGGTCAGTTAGGGACCATTCCTGAGTTGGGCTGTGTTTGACCAGGTTGAGGGGCCCTAGGTTAAGTTGGGCCGAGAAGTTAGTTGCATGTCCTAGGCTAAGGTTCCCCATGGCATGGAGAACAGCTTGAGCTATCCTATTTCGATCTAAAGGATTATCTACCACTGATTGTTTCATCCCTAAAGGAACTGGGCCAGATTAGGGTTAGCTGCTAGCTAATACTAGGTTGACCGATCCTAAGAGGAGCTTGGTTAGCCCTACGGCTACTATGGACATTAGAAGATCATGTTGCATTACCTCAAGGGGAATGCTCTCTACCAGGTGGACTGGCAGCTATTGGTATATGAGGATCAGTTATACTTAAATCACCAGCTTGACCACCACTGAAACGACAAACTCTATCTTGTGTTCAACATAAGGATGGGGGTACCACTCCGGCATGTTTCAGGACCACACCCGGCCTAATCCCTCGATTGTTTAAGGTGCTTTAGGCGGTACAAACTTGATGATCCCTAGAGCTAGATCGGTAACTTAGTTGGTCTCCGGACTGATGACTAGGTGACCTAACTACAGATCCAGGCTGAGGATGGGCTCCATGGTCCCATGGGATAGTCACGCGTTGTCTCCATGGACGACCGGTCGATGTACCTGACCTTCAGTATGAGTTGGCGGTTGACTCGGTGTCTGACACTCCAACCACCATACTTGCATCATAGTACATATTACTGCTTAAGCACATAATGTTTGAACACATTTTTCAGCACCTTAGTCCCTGATGCAGAATATAGAGGAAGCAGATCAATAAATCCTACAAAATAAGTGGAAATTTTGATAGTCTCATAATTACCTCAGAATCAGTCAAGATCTTTATCATCACTCCAGAAGGCCACCTGCCAAGTTTCATCATGATCAGATATGTCTAAGGCAATGAACACAAAGAAACAATTTTGGAAAAATTGGCTTCTAACACACTAAAATGGACCCCATAGCTCGAGATATACTTTGGTACATCAAACAGCTTTGGGACCACTACTATTGGATCGAGCATGGTCGAAAACCCCTATGGATCAAGTTTCGGCTTAATCGGGCACTCTAGGACAAAGTTATGGGAAAAATACTGAAAAGAGGTAAGCCACACGCTATTCTCATTTGGCCACCCTACACTAAAACACCATTACAGGTGGCTGTTTTTTTAGTCACGGGTAGTAACTTTCGGAGCCTATATTTCATTCATTCCAAGTCGGATCGCATTCAAATTTGGTAAGCATGTTCGTCTCTTCAAAACGAGCGATTCTATATGTGGTACGCCCCGTGACGATGCACGAGTAGGGACGAAAACTAGAAAGAAGTTGCTGATTTGAAAAAATTTGTAAAATATTTAGCAGCAGCACGCTCCACTCCGATGGTAAAATCACGATGCTCATACATCAGATTGACACAAAACCAATTGCATTATGTGCATAAGGTCCGTGGCCATCTTTTGTTCGAACCCTACGTACGATGAACGGTTGGATTTCATACACAAAGGCGTCGAAGTTGTTGTAAATTTCGGTCGTTGGATTTCAAGATTCTAGCAAAAAACGTAATACGAAAAAATCTTCATTCAGACACGAAATCGAGCTGTGCTTGTTGCAACATGATCTTGACGGCATGCTCAGTGTGATTCAGCAAAGAAACTAAAGATAAACATGAAGGAAAGAGCACACAATCGATCCAAAGTTTCAAGATTAATCTCAAATTCAAGTCTCATGATCATGGCTTAAAAACATGATTCATGGCTCGAAATTGGTATCAAATCAATTGTTATGTTGATCCCTATAGTAAAACAACAATCTTTCGATCAAATGGGCATCAGAGCAACCTCGGGTCCGCCGTGAAAGATCACGCAAGTTCTCAAGTAGCAGCAGGGATTGTTCTGGAATTCCACACATTATTAGGCAGCGGCAAAATAGTCTTATTGCACCCATTTTAAGATTTTCTTTTAATTCAATTAAATTGTAATTATCTTCAACTCTAGGTAGTTTTTTAGCATACACCTGTGTTTTACCCCAATTTTATATAAGCATGCAAAGCTAAATTGTAAAGGACTTTAGGTTCATTTCACATAAGGATCAATTAAATTTTAATTTCTTCATGAGCTCGTGGGTGCGTCTTGGAGAGAGAGAGAGAGGAGAGAAAAGAAAAGGGTTGGTACCCTTCAGTAAGGTAACTTACTCTCTTTTCCCCTTTTTCTCTCCGCTTCTTTCTTTCTCTCCTCCTTTTTCTCTCTCCTCCCCTCTTTCTCTCCTCCCCTCTTTGTCTCTCCTCTTCTTTCTTTCTCTCTCATCTTCACTTTCTCTCTCCTCCCCTCTTTCTCTCTCCTCTTCTCATCTCTTTCTCTCTCTTCTTCTCATCTTTATCTATCTCTTTCTCTCTCTTCTTCTCATCTCTATCTCTTTCTCTCTCTTTTTCTCATCTTTATCTCTCTTTCTTCCCCTCGCCTAACACAGTCAGTGAAGCCTGGCACCGACTGCATGTTCTCTTTCTTCTTCGTCTAACACAGTCGATAAAGCCTAACGTCGACTGCATGTTCTTTTTCCTCTATGTCTAACACAGTTAGCGACTCCTAGCACCGACTGCATGTTCTCTTTCCTCTCGGTTTAACGCAGTTGCTGAAGCCTAACTCCGACTGCATGTTCTCTTTCTCTCTGTTTAACATAGTTGATGAAGCCTAACGCCGACTGCATGTTCTCTTTTCTCTCTGTCGAATACAGTCAGTGAAACCTTCACCGACTGCATGTTCTCTTTCTTCTCTGTCTAATACAGTCACTGAAGCCTAGCTCCGACTGCATGTTCTCTTTCTCTTTGTCCAACACAGTCGGTGAAGCCTAGCGCTGATTGCATGTTCTCTTTACTCTCTGTCTAATAAAGTCAATGAGACCTAGCACCGACTGCATGTTCTCTCTCTTCTCTGTCTGATACAAACAACGAAGCTTAGCACCAACTGTATCTTCTCTCTCTTCACTACCTAATACAGTCGGTGAAGCTTAGCGTCGACTGCTTCTTCTCTCTCCTCTCTGTTTAATAAAGTCGGTGAAGCCTAGCACCAACTGCTTCCTCTCTCTCTACCTTATCTAACTTAGTCAGCGATGCTTAGCACCGACTGTGTCCTTTCTCTCTCTTCTTCGTCTATCATGGCCTATGATGCTCAGCACCGACTGTGTTCCTTCTCTCCTCTTTGTCTAAACAAAGCTGATAACACTCAATGTCGACCGTGTTCTCTTCTCCGTCTTTACCTAACACAGCCAACGACGCCTAGCGTCAACTGTGTTCTTCTCTCTTTCCTCATATTCTTCCCGTCCTTTCTTTCTCTTCCCTCTCCTTCTTTCTGTTCTTTTCTTTTCTTATCTTACTTCTTGTTCGTTCTTTATGAATTTCATTTTGTTATTCTTTCGTTTGATTAAGAAGGGTCGAGATTAGCTTCCCATAGTAGTCCTGTCGTCTAGCCATAATATTGTTGTGCCAGGATTCTTGAGCCCACTTTATTACCACGACAGACTAACCATTGTGCCTAGCTAGTCAGTATCAGTGCTGACGTCTAGTAGTAATTTTGTTGAGCCAGTTTGAGCTACCAAGCCCGTTTTACTACCAAGTCAGGCCAATTACTCATCAGCTTAGTCACTGTGTAGATCTCCCCACCTGGTCAAATTCTTCTCTCCCCCATCTTTCTTATCTCATTCTTCTCTTCTTCTTTTGAATGTGCATGCTTGTGTATGTTCATAAAAGAAGCAAGGTGAGGGCTATTGACCCACCTGTCTTATAATATTTTCCATATGTGTGTCATTGCATAAAACAGAAGAATACAAGCCAAGGGAGGCGATTTTGAACTAATTTTATTACTGGGGGGCTTTATTCATGATCTAAGAGGGCGCCCATGCAAGCTAGCCCGAGTAGGTCCCGAACCCACCTTAAATTCCTCTCGCATTGTTTGGTAATACCTGCCCTTGTTCTCGAACGAGGTTCTCGAGAGAGCGATCTCAAAACGTCTCGGATCTCCCTTGAAAACTGAGACGCGTGCCGCTCGATCATCAGGATCTGAAGAGCGAGATAGAGGTAGTTAACCAGCTTGGCGACTCCACTGGGGACTTACTACCCCTTAGTCGGATTGTTCTTGTTTGGCCAGTTTCTTCTTTTATTATCTGCTTTCATTATCTTTTCATACATACTCATGGCTTGTAGGTTCTCTAACCCATTTATCTGGATTGGGGACTTCCTTATCCCCGCATTCGAGAGTGTCCCCAGGGAACAAGTTCCTTAAACTTCATTCTCGACCATCCTTTTGAGCAAAGACCCCTTGTCTTGCTCTCAGGTTTTAACCTGGATTAGTGCGAAGAGGGACTTAAAGGTCCCTCACTCTCCATCTCCTCGCTCTGGGGGAACCTCCACCAAGGCACCCTGCATCGGCAGCACTTTTGTTGTCATACACAGCATGCACCCAGCCACCGGCAAGTCACTTGTCAGTCCTATTCCTGAGGTACGCCGAAAGGCTGCCCAATCCCTGTCTGCAAAAGGAAAGCAACTTGCCATTGCTTATGTTGGTCGCTGTAAGGCTTCCCCCCACATTATTGCACCACTACGGATCTCTATCCCTAGAAGCTCGACACATAGGGGCCGAGACCCACAGGCCTCCACCTCTTTCACACACCATCAGACTCGTGGGTTGCCTACTCGAGCCACACCTCGGGCAACCCTTCTGTTACCTCGAGTTAGCATCTAAGATCACGCCTCCCAAGGCCAAGTCTTACTGCACCATTGCTGCACCACTACTCGAGGCAACACCATTACTGCACCAATCCGAGAACACAAGAGACGATCTCCTCGTCCTCCTACTCAGCACACACAAGGGCACCCTGTAAGGGGCAGGTCTCCACCTGTTCTCTTACAGACACATGTTCATAGTTCTCAGCCTCCGAAGGTCAGATCACTTGCTCAAGCCCGGGCTGACCCCCTGGTCATCCGTGATCCCTCTTCACGGGGTGCACACGCGTCGCCATCATGGACAGCTCCTCGCCTTCGACTCAGGTGTCCACATGAATCAACCTCGCTCCTGCCTGCTCTTCCTTCTGAGAGCAAGCACTTTCAGCCTTGGTACTTGAAGACTTTTCCCAAGAGTCCATCCTGAACCAGCCCTCTCATTTCGGTTATGTCGCTAGAGCCCACAAGAGAGCTCGAGGCAATGACCTGATAGAAGATCGAGTCCTTCATCCTCCCCAGCCCAAGATGAACCCAATTCCTGGCCCTCATCCTTTGCAGCACGTGATGGAGACAGCTCTCTCTTGTTCGTAAAGAACAGACCAGCCGCAGTCTTGATCACAGTTTTGGTTCGAGGTCCATCAATGCCTCAAAGCCAAGCGTGATTGAGGTCTGCGAATCTTGACCAAGGGAGTAACCAAGGTTGTCGAGGCAACCTGTTCTGACGACCCCCTTCACTTGAATCCCTTTTATCCTCTTCAGATGACAAAGCCTGGAGAAGAAACTCACCAGCTCTGCACTGTGGTTAGGAGTAACCTATGGGAACGTACTAGTTTCCATGATATATTCGCAAAGAAAATGCAAGAATGTCAAGAGTTTTACAACCTCCCAGTAAGTGATCCCCAAGCCACTGCTTCATCGTTACAAGCGGACCTTCCAGCACAAGGCCTTCTTAGTAATGCTCTAGACTCTGCTGAACCCTTGACTCCCCATCCATGGATAGTCCACCATGGGCCAAGCAGATTCAAGTCCTGAAGACGAGAAGCAGTTCGCCAAGCTATGACAGTTCATAGGTCTAACGAAGTAAATCAAGCACCACCATGTGGAATCAGAAGGAGACAGACACTAAGGGCTGCTCATCAGAGAAACAAGATGGCTCGACCACCAACTGAGTAAGAATTTCTTAGACCCCTTCCCCCACTACCAACTTTACTGGATTTTATCCCTTGCACTATCCTCCTTCCTTCTTATTAAGAGGACGTCCTGGTGCCATCTTCTACTCAAAGCACATCCAATGAGGGTGACGACATTAAAAGTACTCCCCAGCGGTCTAAGCATGGGAAATACCTAAAAGACCTCCTGCACACGTCTGACCCAGGTGATGATCCAAAAATTTGTCCAGATCGGTCTGATGAGGGGAACGACCTTAAAAGTCCTCCACCCTCTAACCCTTCTCCTTCTTCTTCTGCTTCTCATCCTTCTTCTTCTATGTCTCTTGCAAGTATAACCTTGATATGTCCGGACTTCGAGGCTCTTGAAAGAGAACTTGAAGGAACCAATATAACCAGGACGCGAGGGAACGGTTGAAAAATACGCTAGCCCAGAAAGCAGCATTCTTAACGGCTGCTGATGCCCTGGCAACTCGAGCCAAAGCACAACCATCCTCCTCAAAGAAGCACAAAAGGTCAAAGCCAAAGAAACCCCAATGGCCTCTTGAGCCCGACTTCGAGTAGAGATTAGAAGAATCAAGGGGGCAGAGTTTTTATTCTCAGCAAGCTTGCCACATGGTACAAGTCTATGAAGCATCGGCTAGCACGGGCAAACACTGTAGGGACTTGTGCAAATACTATGTGATTTGTACAAGGACGCTTCTCGCCTCACCATCGTCAAACCTCAATTTCCCTATGACTTTCAAAACGAGCTCCCACAACCTTATATGCTTTCCTCATTTGAGGTTGATCCTTCTGCCACTCGCTTCGACAAAGCTGCAGAAACCATGATTTACCTTAGAGCTTTATTGGAAGCCGAGATGTCAGGATCATGGGTTTCTGCACTTGAGGTTGATGAAAAGACCCCCGAAAATAACGAGGAAGAGTTGTCAAAAGCTCCAGAAGAATGGGAAGAAGGTGGTCAAGCTACTGTTGATGAGCTTGAAGAAATAAATTTAGGAGATGAGGTTGATCCCAAACCTACTTTCATTTCGAAAAATATGTCTCCAGAAGAGAAATAAAATTTCACTACGTTCTTCCGAGCAAACCGAGACGTCTTTGCTTGACACTACAGTGAAATGCTAGACTTAGACCCTCAATTAGCTGTCCACCGCCTCTGCATTAATCCAACTGTTAAACCTGTCAAGCAGAAATCATGGGGGTTTAAGCCCGACCTCTAGATGCAGATATATGCTGAGTGACCAAACTCAGACAAGCAAGTTTTATCCGCGAAGTCAAGTACCCGAACTGACTAGAAAATGTTGTTCCAGTTAAGAAGAAAAATAGTCAAATCGGGATCTGCATTAACTTCTGTGAACTTAATACCGCGTATCTTAAGGATGACTTCCCGTTGCTATTTACCGAGATGCTCAACGACTCAACGACTCAACGGCTCACTGTCAAATCTTTTCCTTCAAGGATGGGTACTCCGGGTATAATCAGATACAGATGGCGCCGGAAGTTGAGGAGGCCACTGTGTTCTTGACCCCAAAAGGGGTCTTCTGTTACACAATGATGCCTTTTGGATTAAAGAATGCTGGTGCCACGTACCAGAGAGCAATGACGACCATCTTCAAAGACATGATGCACAAAGAGGTGGAGTGTTATGTAGATGACTTGGTGGTAAAATTTGAAGAGAAGGATGTCCACATGAGTGATCTTGAAAAGGTATTCGAGCAACTATGCCTTCATCAACTTAAAATGAACCCACTGAAATGCGCCTTTGGCGTGCGCTCAAGAAAGTTCTTAGGGTTGATTGTCAGACATCGAGGACTTGAAGTTGAGCCAGTCAAGATCAAGGCAATCCAAGATATGTCATCGCCAATGACACTGTGAGAAGCACGCTCTCTTCAAGAGTAGCTGACGTACATTCCCCGGTTCATCTCAAATCTTTCAAGTCGTTGTAAACCCTTTACACACCTGTTAAAGAAGGATACCCCATTCATCTGGGATGAGGCATGTCAGGCAGCTCTTGATGACATCAAAAATATTAACTCAATCCTCCAAAGCTCTCTACGCCTGGGAAAACCTCTCATCCTATACGTGACTGCTTTGGAGGAGTCACTCGGGGCATTGTTGGCACAAAACAATGACGAGGGAAAAGAAACAGCATTATACTATCTCTGCCGCAAGATGCAAAGGGCCGAAAAGAATTATCCCTATAGAGAAGATGTGCTTAGCCTTAATCATCCATAGTTTGAAGCTATTCCGACTAGTGCTGGCAACATTCGAAATGTCGCTAGATACCAGTTGTCTAGCCGCCTTGATTGTACGAGGAGAATGTAGTTGTAGTTTTGAATAGAAGGGTTTGGTAGGATGGGGGTTGCTCAAGTGGGCTCACCTTGAAGATTTTCTCTCAAGCTCAAACTTGTGATCAAGACTAAGGAAATTCGGGAGCTAGGCTCAAAAGCCTTAGAGGTTCGGACCTTTTGGATGAGGTATTAGGGGCTTTTTATAGGCCAAATGGACCCATGATAGCCTGTATACTAGTTTTGTGTAATTTTTGGGCCATCTGAACTTTGGCGCAACTTGGATTGGTGTTGACGCTAGTTGGAATGGTGCCCATGTCATTAATGCTGCCATAATGAAGATTAGTGAAAATTAAATGCTCATTAATACGAGTTTTGTATAACCTATCAGAATTTGGCACCATTGGCAACGGCACCGACAACATTCTGACTGTCGCCAAGCATTTTTCAAAACATGGCATGCTCTGATTTTTTCATCTGTAGTAGAAGCTATGCCAACTAGCACCGACGACATTTGGAATGTCACCAGATACCAGTTGTCCAGCCGCCTTAGTTGTACTTGCTTCTGATCATCATCCAATAGAAAATCAACAACCCAACTCCGTACTAACAGTTGACATGTCAGTACAAGTCTATCAAGGCGACGGGTACGGACTGACATGTCAGTCCGTCACATCGATCACTTCGGCCAAGCTATGTCCCAGCTTTTGAAGGGCTCAGGACTTGGTGCTATTGGAAATGGCACTTGCAATATTAGTAATGTCACCAAGCTTCTGATCATTTTTGGAGCTCAGCGGGGGCATTGTGTTTGGCGCCATTTGGCTTGGAGTTGGCACCATTGGGAATGGCGCCGACTTCTTTTCATCTATGGAGCTCATAGGGAGGCCTAGAGTCTGATGCTACTTAGAATGCAGATGGCACCAGTCTGGTGATATTGGGAATGGAGCCAGATTTTTGTCTTTCCAGTCACCCGTTTTGTGACTGTGGTGCCTTCGGTACTCCACCATTAGACTTTTGGTAGGTCTTTGGTGCCTATTGAGATAACATCAAAGCCTTTCCTCCTAAATGCTTCATGGTTAGGCTGCTTAGGGACTGTCTCACCTTGTTTCACCTTTTGACGCCTTTGGTCGCAGTTGGAGTAATAAAGGTTTAGTCGAGGTTAGGTTTACGGAGAAGTGGTCCTAGTGGAATGAATGGTTTAAAATACCCGGCTAGTCTGCCTGGGACATTTCAACCTATCAATAACCTTTGCAGTCAAGATCAAGACATCTACACTACGATGAAGAGTTGAGCCTCAAGGAGTCAATTACATCAATCTCTATAATTGATTCAGCAATTAACATCAAAGAAGCGAGGAATCCAAATTTGATCAAGATCCAACACCTCTGTAAGAATTGAGCAAGAATCCAACACCTTAGAAATTCTATGGGGACCACCTAAGCTGCTCTCACGAGATTTCTTGGATAACACAACTATTTGGGACAAAGAACCCCAAGAAGAAGATAGGCACAGGGGCATGACTCCACTACCTGGGGCATCCCACATTTAAGAAGAAAAAGAAAATCCAAGAGGGGCAGTCCCATCTACTAGTTTGATAGTGATCGTCCCATCTACTAAAAATGTTGCAGAGATTGTCTCATCCAACATGCCAATAACTGCGGTTTCATCTAATGGAAAAGACCCTACAGCGGCAGCCCCACCAAACCAATTGATAGGGGCATTCTCACTTGATGGTGATAATATAGTAAGGGAAATTGGTGAGTAAGGGCAATTGGTGAGACCCACACCTTATATGATGACTACCAATATACCTCAAGGAGATATACTCCCCAAGAACAACATGAAGTTACAAATGAAAAAGAATCCGGAAAATGCATGAGGTGATTAGGCACACTTCTCGTTCAAATAAGCCAAGTGGAGCATCCACACTCCGCTAGGCATCCTACTCCAAAGCATTGGTAGCTTAAGGAGTCGAAAAAAGAAAAAGATTAAAGAATAAGAGAAAAAAAAATGAGCTTAGTGAGCCAAGCAAGATATTGAAGGACTAGAAAGTTGAGAGTGACTCTGAGTTTGTAGACAAGGTTCAAGTAAAACAATTTAAGAAAGAAAAACTCAATAGGGAACTCAGCAACCTTTATCAAAGAAGTATTGGATACCAACCAGGGTCAAGGAAAATCCCAATATAGCTACAAATAGAACCTCCCTGCCACCTAGAGGAAGGAAGGTTGATTGAGTTCTCATCTAGGACCAAGTGCCACAAAAAGGATTAACACCACTGACTCTTCTTCTTCTCCTCCTCATTATTCATCTTCTTCAAAAGTAAAAACGAAAAAGAATAAGTAAAATAAATTTTGCCGGGATGAAAAATCGAAAAGAATCCTGAGCATCGAAAAAAAAGCTCTTGGGGCGATAAAAAAAAGAAGGAACTTCTTGATCTTTTTGTCTCTTCACCAAAAATCACTAGTAATTCTTTTCTTGCCAAGTCAGAAAGGTGTCAAACGTGAAAGAAATATGAAAGGCATTAGCCCAAATAAATTTAAAGAGTCTCGAATGTCTGAAGTTCAAATGGTAGGTAAGTGAAGGAACAAAATTAGATGTCCAAGGAGATTCTGAGCACGCAGGGGCAGTAGCCAACATCAATACATTGGTTTGCTCAGAAACTTCAAGAAAAATTCTACCTTGAATTGTGACATAAGAGCCAAGATCGGAAGATAAGGACGTACTTGGTGACTCCTCATCCTGAAAGTCCCAAATAGCTGCTCGACATGCTCATGTTAAAAAATAATAATAATAAATAAATAAATATAGTTTCTTGGTAACATGTGCCTAAACTTCTTAGAAAACTTGTTTTTCAAAATTCTCTCCCTCTTTGAAACCTCCCCTATGTGTTTCGTGATGTTTTCAAATATTTTAATATCTTTGGTTAAAAAGTAGCCTGGAACTTTGTTTTTGTTTCAAAATTCACTTTATTTTCAAAACCTTCTAAAATATTTTCAAAAATAGAGTTTCATAAAAGCTTGAATATGATATTTCTGCCGCCACGAAATCCTAAATTGCCATGCTTTCAAACCCTTTGAGAGAAAAAAGACCAACCCATTCGTTCCCAAGACCGAAAACCTAAACATGTGGACCCCAAGAATCAAAATCGGAGGCGTCTAGAATTAGACTCCCATTCGATTGGAGAACCAGACCCAAAAAAAAAGTCTAAATTCGAAGATGACTACACTGGTAGCATCCAATGTAGCATTACAGGGATTACAACAAGGAGTATCACTGGCTCAAAGATAACATGGTTCCTGTTGACTATCACTTCGGATCCCGATTGTCGGAGACTTCTCAACCCCCACTAACTCAAAGATAGCAGTGTCAGTTCGATCTCTTATGGATCAAAAGCATTTATCGACGTACCGCCTACCCAAAGGGTAATGGTCATTCAAAAGAATGGTCCCATGGAAAAAAAGTTTCTTTTCCATCGTGACTCAGGTATCTTTGACATTCACTTGGTGTCTACTTTTGTACCTATCTTGAGCCCATAATTCAAACGACTTCACTTTCTCTACATTTTCATAAAATTAACTAAGTTTTGCAAATATTTGAGTTGATCCAAGAGACATGAAACAACTTCTAGGAAGTCAACAAAAAGATTATTCCTAACTGCCTGAAGTGAGAAGCAAAAAGATTCTGCTAAAGACCTTCCTCAGTGATATCATCAAGACTCTTGAAGTCATGTGTGGTTGGTGCAAACAGGAGCGTAAACAAGGCCAAACCAAATTTTAGAGAGAGAAACTATCTCAGATTTTTAAGAGAGAGTATCCCAAATTTTGAGTGTTAGAAGGAGATAATATATCATTTTTTATTACCAAACAATGGACATGAAAATGATGGTAAAGAATTAATGAATTTTGTATAGTGTATCCAAACGAGCGATTTGAGGAATTCTTGATATTGAAAATCCATAGATTTTCTTGGATTTCAAATATCTAAAATTCCTAATTTCCTCCTATCCAAATGGGTTCTAACAATTTTTTCTCTCTTTGCTAAAATTGGGTTTTCTAGTTCTTGTACTATTTTCTCTCTAAAAAATTTCTCTCTTTGTTAAAAGGAAATTTGTCTTGCATTACTTCTTTCCCTTTCTTTCTTGGGATGGATACTTGTTTCTCTCTCCTACTTGAGTGGAGATTTGTTTTAGGAGGGAGGAGTTTCCAGAGTTGATGGTCATTTACAAATATTTGTGGATGTTATGCAGATGAGAGAGAGAGAGAGAGAGAGAAAGAAAGAGATAGAGATAGCTTCTCTAGTTACTTTTGTTGGTGTTATTCTAGAGAGAGAGACGCATAGCTTGCTTGGTGTCTGGAAACGGAAAACAACCATACATTGACATTCTATGGAGGAAACAATAGAGAGAGAGAGAGAGAATTTGCACTTCCAAGAAAAAATTATTCCTAGCAATCCAAACAATGAAATTGCATTTTTCTGGTTTCTACCAGATGCAATACAAATAATGTACATCATATCCCGGGAAATACCAATTCCAGTGAATACTAATTCCAAGATACACTTTTCTACATGATTGAGAAAGCCAGGAAACCAAACGAGCGACTCAAGTATTCAAAATCATGTTTTGTAGAGCCAGGGTATCTCACATAAACACATGTTTGGCAACTTTTTTGGACACATAATCACGTTTTTTGTAACCAAGAAAGAGAGCCCAAACTTGGGTACACAAAATCAAGAAAAAAATTGAGTTATCCAAAACATGAATTTGTGTAAACATGAAAGAGGGAATACAATATTATAGAACTGATAATAATACCAGTTTCATACAATGGAGCTGCCCATTTTATTAAATACAATTAATTTTTACACAACATCCCCATGAATTAGAGAGACAAACTACCTTAAACTTTTAAAGAGGGAAAGTATCTTAAAATTTTAGAAAGAGAAACTGTATCAAATTTTAATAGAGAAACTACAAAAAACATTTAGAGAGATAAACTATTTAAAATGTTTTAGGTAGAGCAACAATATCAAAATTTAAATTTTAGAGAAGAACTATATCAGATTTTAAGAAGAGAAATTACCTAAAAAATTTTAGAGAGAGAAACCTTCTCAATTTTTTTAGAGGGAAACTATATCAAATTTTAGAGAGAGAAACGACATAAAATTTCGTAGAGGGAGAAACTCTTTCATGAATTTAAGAAAGAAACCATCTCAAATATCAAGTTTTAGAGGGAAAACATATCTTAAAAGTTTAGAAAGCAAACGTCTATCAAATTTTAGCCAGACAAATTACCTAAGTTTTTAGAGAGAGAAACTATCTCAAAATTTTCAGAAAGAGAAACTATATCAAATTTTAGAGAGAGAAACTATATCAAATTTTAGAGAGGGCAACTATATCAAAAATTAGATAAATAAACTTTATCATATTTTAGAGATAGAAACTATATCAAATTTTAGAGAGAGACAATAAAAATTCTTAAAGAGAGAAACTATCTCAAAAAAGTTTGAGAAAGAAACTATCTCAAATTTCAAGTTTTAGAAAGAGAAAGTATGTTAAAATTTTAGAGAGAGAAAATACTTGAATCTTTAAAGAGAAAAACTATCTCAAAACTTTTAAAGAGAGAAATTATATTAAATTTTAAGTCTTTGAGAGATAGAGTATATCAAAATTTTAGAGGCAGAAACTATATTAAATTTTAGAGAGAAAAATTACTTAAAATTTGTTTAGAAAGAAACTATCTTCAATTTTTATGAGAGCTAAAATTTTTTGGGGAGAAACTGTGTTCAGTATTTATGAGAGAAAAACTATATCAAATTTTAAGGTTTAGAGAGAAACTATATCAAAATATAGAGAGAGAAACAACCTGAAAGTTTTAGAGAGAGAACTATCTCAAAAATGTTAGAGAGAGAGACTACATCAAATTTTTAGAGGGAGAAATTATCTTAAAATTTAGAGAGTGAAACTATATCAAATTTTAGAGTGAGAAATTACCTAAAAAATTTTAAGAGAAAAACTATCTCAAATTTTTTAGAGAAGCTATATCAAACTTTTAGTTTTAAAGAAAGAAAGTATCTTAAAATTTTAGTCAGAGAAACTATATCAAATTTTAGAGATAAAAACTAACTTAAAATTTTAAAGAGATAAACTATTTCAAAAATTTTAGAGAGAGAAATTGTCTCAAAATTTTTGGAGAGTAAAACTATATGAAATTTTAATTGTTTAGAGAGAAACTGTCTCAATTTTTCTAGAAAGAAAACTATCTCAAAATTTCTAGTTTAATATGTGCAGTAGTAAACCAGGTAATAAAAGAAATGATCCAAATATCAAAATTTCATAACCTGGGTACCATTCAAAGAAATCTAGACAAGTCATGTTTGAGTAACCAGGTTTTAGCATAACTAAGGTTTGTCATAACAAGGTTTCGATTTAAAGCCTGGGTTTGTTAACCAAAGGGGCCAAACAAGCCCTTAGTTCACATGAATAAGTACTTTAGAACTTCAAATTCTGAACTACTTAGTTTTAAAAAAAGTAGGTTCGAAATTTTGTGTTTCAAACTCACATGTCACTTAGGAAAAATAAAAAAATGACACATTTTTAGTGGAGTTCTGAACAAGAGATATTTTTTAAAATAAATGTAACAAAAACAGGAGAGACATGAGTGTAAACCATGAAAAGTGCGAATATGGTCATACTTAGCAAGTCTCCGTTTAAGACACCAATGTTTTGAAATCTGTCAAGAATTCCGAGTTTTTCAAAAAATCTTGAAAAAATCACTTTGTTTATCGAGCCGATATAAATTCGTATTTTCACTTTTTTCAAAAAACTTTTCAAAAAAAAGTTCTTCCCTGAAACTTCTTTCTTCATTGACTTAATATTATTGAATTTTTGTTTAAAGATAAATACATTAACATTGGAAGTAAATTAAGAATCTTTATTTAACAAAACATTGTATAAAACATTTCACCAATGAGTTCCCTTAAAAAAACTGTACAAAAAATAGAAGCAATATATTCCTCCAAAACAACTAACCAAAACAATAGTATATCTCAAAATAATAGGCAGAATTAGAGGAAGGGTAACCTAATGAAAAATCCTCTTTATTTTTCTTTAAACCCATAGCGTCTTTATAAAGAAAAAGATATTTGAATGTTCTTAAGCATTTTATTGCATTTTTTATGTATAAAGAAGTTTGAATAATTTTATATTTTATTTTATTTTTATTTTTAATTTTTATTTCATTGGAGCATATAACATAGCATTTAAGATGGACTACTATTTTACATATTTGGGTCTTTAATTTTTTTAAAATTAACATGAATCCTCTATTGGGGGCGTATTTTTTTTTCTTTCATTGAAACATAATCTTATGCCTCCGCATGCAGTTCTTGTTATTTGCTAATTAGTTATTGTGTTTAGTATTGTTGTTATTCTTGCATTTTATACTCTTAATAAATCTATGATGTGTTTGTGTTGTGACAACATGGTAAGCATTGTTGCTGGATTTATTAAAATTTTCAACCAAAAATTGTCAAGTATTACTTAATGACACTAATAAGGCTATAAAATCGTTATTTAATGGATTTAATATATTTATACAAGAGTTGCAAGTCATAATCCTATATTGAGTCATTATTATTTTTTTAGAATGTTAACTGTTATATATATATAAAGAGAAGTGAGTACAGGAAGAAAGAGAGAAGTGCTATTCCACATATGAAAAGCAAACAGAACCCTTATACAAAAGGGGGAGAGAAAGAGTAGAATGTTGACTGTTATATATATGGAGAGAGAAGTGAGTACAGGAAGAAAGAGAGAAATGCTATTCCACATACGGAAAGCAAACACAACCCTTGTGTAAAGGGGGATGAGAGGGAGTAGAATCCAAACCTATAATTTTATTAGTTACAATGCAAAAAACAGAGCAATCAACAAAAAGATGTCTATCTCAAAAAATTAGGCGCCTCCTAAACCTGCTCCATTTTTGTTTCCTGGTTTTCCTCCCTCTAGATATGCCTCCATGAGACGTAAATATCCCTGTAAATGTAGTGAATCTCATTCGAAATGTGTGTCAAGTTATATGGAGGAGGTGAAAATTTAGAAGCACAAGCTATATAACACTTTTGGAGTCTCCTTCGATAATGAGGGGCACCAAGCAGTAAGGTGAACAAAGTTTGAGCCCTTCAAGAAGGGCAGTTACTTCCGCCCCTGTGGAGTCAAAATGATCTACGGATTTGGATAAGGAGGCAAGAGTGGATGCTAAATTGTCCCCTACGAGTGCCCCTACTCCGGTTGGTCCTGGGTTTCTTAAAGAGCACCCATCGAAGTTTAGTTTGAGCAAAACCTGGCTCAGGAGGTCTCCAACAGAAACTTCATGATATGCTTTTGCTGTGATGTTGTATAATAGTTCTCCAATTGTTGAAGAAAACAAAGTGGGGGATACCTTTAAAGTCCTTATGGTTAGTTGCCTAAAAGACCGTAACCAAATCCAAAATGTTTACGATTATATAATTTACCTTATTGTTTAGCAAACCATACATTTTACCCAACTTTCGACATTTTGAAATAAACCAATAACCAATGTTTTGGTCTGTCGATATTTTATTATTTTCCGACTTGCTAACTATGGTTTCAATATCACAAATATTAAGAAATATTTACGTTATTCGCTTAAAATATATTTCTCATAATTAAAAGAAAACTTTACATAAAAATTGTATTTTATTTGGAGAAAGTAACATACAAATTCCTTTATACTTCTAAAATTTACAAGCAGTCCCATGTATTTTATATCTTATACTTAAGTCCCACTTTTTGTAGTTCCTCTTGTATTTTCCTCTCTTTTTTCTTTTTTTCGATATATTTGATTCAGCTCAAATTTTGCGCATTAATAGTTCTCACTAAAAGTACAATAGTAAAACAAATTAAAAATATAATCGATTTATATAAAATAACAAAAATACCCCAACAAAATTCAAAATTTTAGGGCCATTGTGGTCATTTTATTCATTTTAAAATTCCATTTTGGCATTTATTTAGAAATATAAGATGGAGAGAACTGTCAACACCAGAAATTTGAGCTTAATCCGATGTATAAAAAATAAAATAAAATCTAAATACATTTAGCACTCTAGAAAACTAGGAATTGAGCATAAAATATAGAAGAAAAATCTATCAAAATACCCATGAGAGATGCATTATTTGACAATTTACACATTCACAGCTATTCGAACTCATAATAAAGTTTCTTTTGATAGGTATTTTTAAATTAAATTAAACTCTACGGCAAAATGCTAAATAATTCATCTCTCACAGGCATTGTGACAAGTTCTTCAATATAAAATATATATGACTATTTTCAATTGGCTAGTTCTTCAATATTAAATATACATGACAAGTTCTTCAATATAAAATAATTAATGTTTACTTTAAGGAAAACGTTTATACACTTTAAACAATCAAATTAGGGCGCACATCAAAAAGTTCACTAGAAGAGGTTGTTTTGATGCTCAAATATCTTCAAAGCGATCATCTCAACCTCAAGATGTATAGACATGAGAAAAAAATTGGATTTCAAGTTTTGGAAATAGTGCATCCAATATTGCATTTTTGGACCGTCAATTTTCAAGATTTTAAATTTTCATAGATATACTCAATCTACACTATTTTTGAAGCTTTAAATTTTATAATTAGAGATAAAAATATATTTTAAGACTATCACAAAGATTTCCAGTATTGAAAACACATTTCTCAGTACTATTTGAAGGTGGCCCTATACAAACGGTACATAAATTATATTCAAGTTTTACCTTTTTGGTCTTTTTCATATTTTTCGTTTAACCCCTAACTCGCATATTCAAAACCTGCGTTCTTTTTAGGATAGTAATACATTGGGTGGTTTGAAGAAGTTTATATATAAGGTTGATACCTAAAAATGTAGAATTAAGATGCACCTCTAAAACCCTTACATGAATGTCTTGGTGCACCTCTAAAATCCTTTTAAAAACATTATTTTGATGTCAGAAAAATATCTAATAGATCATCACAACATGGAGAAAAAAAGAGGTCTCAAATCCTAAAATTAGCACATCTTGCAATATATTATCTAAACCATCCATTTTTAAGATTTTCACCAGCTTATAAATCAGCTTAATTTGAATAACTTTTAGAGTTCAAAATTTTATAATTAACGACAAAAAGTTAGATGCATTGATTGCTTTGAGCACCCTCTAGTTTAGGATGAAGTCCACTACAGCTTTGGTGACGTCCTTCCCCAATATAATCCAAAAATGTTGGAAGAACAAAACGTAGAAGCCATCCGGTCCCAAGGCTTTGTCCACTTTCATGGCTTTAACAGCAAACTTAACCTCGACTTGCCTTTGCAAAAGATAGCTGGGCTGAGAAAGATTTGGTTGTCAATATCCGTTATCTGGCGAGGGATAATTTCTGGCCGTCTTGCTAATTGACTTTCATTTTCGTGTCGAGGACATCAAAATTGGGTCTCACGACAAAGATTGGAGGAGCTCCTAAGGTTGAAACCACCTCATTAAGAACTATAGAGATATTTCTTTTAAAATTTTAAAAATAATATTAGAATTCCCTTTGCAAGATACACTATATACAGGACTTGAAATTCATTTGTTTTTTTCAAGGCTCATATAATGAATTTGAGGATGTCTAACACCAGAACTGCGATCTCCTAATGAGATTTTGGGTGTACCTTTACATTTGATCATAAATCGCCTCCTACGTCAACCTTTTCGCTTCCTAATTACACATGAAAAGAAGCCGAGTACTGTATTGCCACAATCGAACCATTTGTTACAGAAAGTAATATATTAACAGGGGTTTTTTTATTTGGAGAAAGTTTATATGAGGTTGCAACTTTAAAATGTAGAATTACAGATGCACCTCAAAAATCTAGCGGAAAAAGTTGTTTTAAAGTTAAAAAAAACCTCTAATTGATCATCTCGATGTCGAGATGTATGATTGTGAACAAAAAAAAAAAAGATTTTGAGTCCCACAAATAGTGCATCTTGCAATACATTATCTAGACCATCCATTTTCAATATTTTCATATTTTTATAGATCTACTTGATTTTAAACCATTTTAGGAGTTTAAAATTTTATAACTAGATATGAAAATAGATTTTGAGATAATCCTATGAATGTTTTTTACTCAAATTATATGTTATGATAAAATTTATAAGTGCGCCTTAATTGGATTGTTTAAGGTTGCAACCTTATAAAAACCACACCCATTTTTTATGTTTTTTGATTTTTTGAGGGGATGGGGGAGAGAGGTGGGGGATGGTTTGCTAATTATTCATGAAAAGAAGCGTTGTATTGTCGCATTTAAAAACCATTCACAGAAACTGTTTACAACGGTTTGGATGTGACACCGAAAGAAGCTGCACTCCTTAACTTGAGGTTGCACCACAGGCCAGGATGGTGGCCCCAGCGAGCAGCTCTACTTGATCCGGAGGATCCCTCAGCTCCACATTAAACTTGCGCAACAGCATGGCCAGCGCAACTGTCGATTCCATGAGTGCAAACTGATCCCCCACACATTTGCGGGTCCCCCACCAAAAGGGAGAAAAGCGAAATCTGCCACAATCTGATGACAATGCAAATTCATTATAGTCTCTCTCTCTCTCTCTCTGCATCAAATAATAGTTTGGTTGCTGACCTCATTGGAGTACATCGCTCCTGGGCTTCGGCTGGTGTCAAAACCAGCCCATCCTTCCATTCCTTCACCTTTTTGGGGTCCTAAGAATCTTTCTGGTTCAAATTCATGTGGCTGCTCCCAAAAATAGGGAGATCTGTGAAGGTTGTATACCTAGAGAGGAAGATGGGAGAATCATATGTGTGGGATTTGGAGAAATACATTAATGCAAACAGAGATTACAGGGATTGTTCCCATGACGTAAGGATCCCAGAGAAATACACCTGAGAAAGAGCTGATCCATGAAGAAAACCCGAAAAAAAAAAAACCGGAAAAAAAAAAATAGAAATGAAAGCAAACAACTTCTGCATGTTTAGAGGGTAGTGCATCAAGTTACTGCAAGGCATAAGAAAAAGAAGGAACCTGAATTATGTTGTCAAAAGTCTCATCTAAACACTCACTTTGTCCTTAACAAGATGAGTTCTCAGATTCTCGTTATAGAAATGCATCATTAATGTTTACAACATCTACATACAATATAAAATAGACCATGGATGCAAGTCACCCAATGAAATGTGGACAGGATAATCGAACATATTCACTACACTCGAACACAACAAGCACAAGCAAAATCATTGGGAGCCAATAAAGAACAAACTTGTTTCTCAGGTATGGAGAGAAGTCTCCTTAATAGGCTGCACCACATACCCTTGGCCACAACATTCTGCAATGACATGGGCTTTATATGTCTCCAGTAAACAAAACATTAGCGTGGGTTTAACCTACACAATAAAACCCACAACAGTCCTCCCACAAGGTAGATGAATGAACTGCACGTCCCATTACGAAGGGCAAAGAAATTTTAATTGTGTTTGACCATATCTCTACATTATAGAATCATAAAGAGCCAGGGTAAATTTGACAGATCTAGATTAATATTTTGAAGAAGGAACTAACATAGGATAAGGATTTTGTAACTCGGGCTTGACAGTGGAGTGTTCAACAATGCCCAAAGTCATCCAAACAATATTTGTTTTGAGTTTTGTAGTTTGCTTCCACTCGCCCCGGCACATAGTTAAGGGAACCTTGTGGGTAGGGTGACGATCCCGCTCCGGAACCTCGATCCAACGGTTCTTGCAAGGGATCTTGTAAGGAGCCCGGTTTTTTATTTTGGGATCTCACTCCCAAAATAAGAAGACCACGTTCCATCCATAAGTGAAACTAGTTCCCTTTTAAAATAGATCCCCGCTCCCATCAACCATAGACCAAGGTTTTGGTACATTAAAATCTCAGATTCCATGTTTGTGGGATCCACTTTCATTAATAGATAATACAAGGTTAGAGATTGCCATTGTCCTAAGTTCCCATTCTTTAGGAATCATAAATTTCATGATAGGAAAATTCAGTCCGTTTTTCGCATAGCATAAAGTTTCATTATTTTAGATTCTTAATTTGAACTAGGCATAATCTAGAGTGACCCATTGTTTTATTAAGTCCTATTGTGTAAGCTATCCCTCTTAGTTATGAAAATATATATTTCATTTAAAATCTTATATTTATGAAGTCCTATTGTTTTAGATTCTTAAGTCACAATGATGAATCCTCTTAATTATGATGCTTCATTTCAATCTTTAAAAAGCTTCTTGTACATCTGAGAGAGAGACAGTAATTCATCTTGTCCACTTGTCCCTTTGGAGAGTTAGCCTTTGAGAAACAATAGAAGCACTAGAGACTATATTCGAAGAAGATGATCCTTGAGTGGTAGGATTCTGGGTTACTGGAGACTCCGAGGGAATATACATGCCAAATTTGTGTCATGGCCTTAAGATTAGTGGGAGGGATAGGCCTTGGTAATGGAGCACTCAGATGAGCCTCATCATCAGCATCAAGGCAATCGCCAAATGCTTCTAATGCCTCAACATTATCCTCAAGGTGGTCATTATCAAGATGAAAATCCCATCCTTTGTCCTTCTCTGCATAGTTTGATCGCAGTTTAATTAACAACCTGTCATTGTAGTGAACATAAACCAATGACTCGAAGCGTTAAGCATTTGACTTGTTCCATTTAACACTGTGAATATAGGTAGTCCAGCACCTCTCAGCACATGACGAGCTGAAACTCTAGGACAACACCTTAATAGTTAGTGAATATAATTCAAGAATCCCATCACCATATAGATCCCACCACGAAACAACTAACACTGTTCCTATGTCGGAAATGGATGCCAGGATTAAGAAAACTCCTTTATTACTTACAAAATCACTAATGTGCTGTCGTCTTCTACCCCACTCATTCTCATCAGGGTACGACCTCTCAAGCAAGCAAGATAAGACGCTGATACTTCTTTATCGTCGTGTGACTTTAGCCTCTTCTCCCACCAAGAGTTGGCATAGTTAACCACTCCTTAGAGTGATACTCAGGATTTAAAATATATGCCAAACATAGTTAAGAATCTCGATATTAGAACAAGAGGAACCCTGTTCTATGACATACTTAAACCTCGATTCTTTAACCAAGGGAACTCGTACTAGCTCTACTTAACCTCATTTTCCTGTATAGTGGCGTGTAGATTCTTGCTAGTCAAAACATCGAACCAATTGACATGGGATCTCGCTCCCATAAGCTTAAGGATCTCGTTCCTTATCTTGTTCATTGTACAGACGCCGATCCTAACCCCAAAGAGCTTTGAATATGGGAAAATTCGGCGAATCTCGAATCGATCCGGCTCCCGTCTCCAACAACTATGCCACGACATCCATTGAAAAATTTTAAAAATAAAAATATGTTTATATTCGATTTTCTCTCTTACGAACTGTTGATTGATAAATTTTGGGTCTTTCCATGTAGTACTGGATTCACGGAGATGGCTATTACATTTTATTATCACAATATACGATGATAATAGACAATTTGGGACCAAGAACCATAGCAAGACTTTCTTATGCAAGTGATTTCAGAGGTGAATGCTTCCATTGTCATATATACTCAGCCTGCACACTTGATCTTGCCACTGTCCTTTGCTTCTTGCTGCACCAGGATGACAAATTCATGCCCATAAACCCACAATAACTTATGACTGATCTTCTAGTACTCGGGTCCCAGCTCAGTCGGCATCTAAGAAGGCTAGAATCTTATGATTCATGTCCCTGGATTATTTTGGAGGTAAAGCAGTCCATCATTCATAGTGCTCTTTATGTATCTCGATATCCTCTTGGCAGCATCTAAATGATCTCTTCTTGGACTACGCATATTAGCTTACCTGATTTAACACATAAGCGATATCACGTTATGTGAAAGTGAGATAGGAAAGCACCAACTATACATACTCTCCTTGGTTTGAAATAGAACCCCAAAACTTTCACTCCCTAAGTACCATCGCATTTTTCTTTGTTTAAACTTGTATGCCCATGAAGAATTCTAGATTTCCCAGATCCTTCATTTGAAATGCATCAAAGATCCTTTTTGATGTGATTCATCTTCTTCAATGACCTAACTATGAGCACAATGTCATCTCCATAGAGTAGTAGAGTGGATACATCTTCTCCAT
Organism: Amborella trichopoda; assembly: GCF_000471905.2. The sequence goes on from NW_006497023.1 coordinate 659,389, forward strand.
CATGCTGAATAAATAAATATTGGCCCTCTAGAGTTCCCAAACAATATTCTCTATTTACTTTACAGAAGCTATCAAACCAAGCTTGTGATGCTTGCTTCAACCATATATTGTCCAATTTAATTTGAACACCTTGAGTTTTGGATCTCCATCATTATATCCCACTGGTTGTTCTATATATACTTCATACAAATCCCCATGTAGAAATGTATTATTAACATCCATCTCAAAAATTCTCCTAGTCATGGGCTAGTGCAAGGGATAACTCTAGTACAACTCACATGGAGACAACAAATGATCAAGTCCCTCACACCAATTACATCGACATCTCCATGCCTCAAACATTTCAAGTAAAATATTGATGGGTCTTCCCTTTAGAACCCAGCGAATGCAGGTTGTGGGGGAGTCATCAGAAGCGAAGATGGTTCTTTCTTTGTTGCTTTTGCCATTCCCCTTGGTATCGCATCAAATAATTATGCAGAATTCTATGTCTTGCAAGCAGGAGTTGATTTGGCTATCTAGATGGAATGTTTCCCCTTGCAGATTAAAAGTGAATACTCACTTCTTGTTCAGGTCATTTATGGTCACTGCAAATCTCCATGGATGCTCCATACAATAGCTGCTAATTGCCAATATAGAGTTGCAAATTGTTCATGGTCGATTTGTCATGTCTACCGCGAGCCTAACATGGTAGTTGATGTACTTACTAAAAAGGCTACAGTCTCTTCAGCAGCAATCATTTGGGGATCTAGGCCTCTAAACTTTATTTCTCTTCTTTTACTTCATGATGTTGCACAACTGCCCTATTATAGGGTTGTAAAATAGTGAGTTGTTTCTTTCTATTAATGAAACACGGGTATGGGGCCTTCTCCCCCACTGATTTACCTTAAAAAAAAAAAAAACTGTTAGTAGTGAGTTAGCAATTTTTGAAACCGTTAGAATTTTTTGAATGGGAATAGCATTAGTAGGAATGGAACCGAGACCGGTAGTTGAGTCATAGGTGGTGCTACCACCATGACCTCAAACCCATCTAATAGTGCCCATTTTTACCACTAGACTAAAAGTTTCATCATAGCCCAACCTATACTCTTGATTATATCCCTTCGCAACTAGCCTTGCTTTGTTGCCCTATACTTTATTCTATACACCTAATTTGAGCCCACAACATTTTTCCCCTTTGGCCTTGGAGCTAAATAGCACCCGTGTTCTAATTCTATTTATTCTTTTCTGCCATTCATACAAATGTAGCTCGTGCTCTTTTAGAATTTCTGTCGAGAAACGTTAATGTTCAATAGAAAGAGAATCATAACTTGCCCACTTTTCTATTGGATGCCGAGTGCAAGCTACTTTTGAGTTGATTTCGGTCCCCAACATCTAAAGATTGTAAATTACTGCATTCTTAATTTACTGCTCTTGAAGGGTCATATTACGTCATCTTCCATGAGTCTATACTTCTTGGTGCACATTTTCTATGCTTGGATTATCCTTCATGGGCTGCTCCATGTGTTTTCTTCTTTGACAAGACTATTAACTCTTTATCATGCTTTTCATGTGCGACACTTTATGTTCTTCAAATGAATGACTTTTAGTAGATGCTAGTCATCGTGTACCATGCTTAAATCTATCTAGGTGTTTTTGGGCAACATCCTGAATGCTTCAAATTTTGGAAGCTTTGGAGGAGAATACATTCGGTTTTCCTGAAAAGTTCCACGGCGAGAAACTAACATTCTCTCAGTTCTTAGACAATAACAGTGATACTCTTTGCGCATGTTGTTGTAGCCCATGAAAACACATATCTGCCCTTTTGGCATCAACTTATCCCTTTGACTTTCATTGACACAGACACGAGTATAATCCAAAAACACTAATATTTTGTAATCTAGATGTCTTTTATGGATAAAGTCAGGGGATATTCAATCGATATTAATGAAAAGAAGACGCGAGATATGTACGAGGGAGCACTAACTAGTACGATGATAACTAGTAGAAAGACAAGTGAGATTTAAGTAATAGTAGGCCCACATCAAGGGTCAGCATTGAGCCCATATCTCTTTGTTTGATTATAGATGAGTAAACTAGGCATCGAAACAATGAGGTACAGTGGTGCATATTGTTTGTTGATTTATGATAGTGGAGGTGGCGTCAACACAAAGTCAGAACTTTGGAGTTTCTAGGTGCTCATACTCAATAGCATGGGAGTCATCCATGGCCATAAGTAGCATATGTTTTGTTAGTACTTTTGTGCTCCCACTAAGCATGAGCTTCTCTTACAGCTTCCTTCTCATAAGCATTACCTTTTGGGACAAGTGGGTTCTTCAGTAAGAAATTGGCTAAGTCCTTCCTCAAAGAGGACATAGCCTATTTTCATCTTCGAACTAAGATAGTTTTTCCCATCAAATTTTTCGGTCTTAATAAATTCAGCTATGAAACCTTTTAAAGTCATGTTTCGTAGACCAAATAAAAAACATTCCTAAACTATGGCAGTAAAAAAATAGAAGCTCTAATACCAATGATAGGTGTGGCTATATGGCACTCAAGGTATTAAATTAAAAAACATTTCTTTTACTTTTATTCCAAATACCTAAATGATAGTTACATGTGCCATAATATATTGCTGAATATTAAAATAATACCCTAGATACAACCTAGGATCTTTATTTTCACTGCCACGAGAAATAAAAATTATCCAAGAACTTTAAACTAACTTTCTTTACAATTCTTAGAACAAAATAAGTTCCTGAAAGCTTACAGAAAAATAAAAAATAATATTGAAAATAAATATAACTAATGGACAGTACATCGCATACTCGATTCCCTGATCAATGACACACTTTTACTCCGTGTTGTTGAAAATTCTTAGATAGAGAAGTTTTATAGGCAATACTTCTTTCTCTAGGGTTTTAGTGAGCTCAAGAATAAACTAGGGTTTATAGAAACCCTAAGGGAATAAAATAAGCTGATCTTGGAAGTTGATCTCTCTATGCTAGATGACTCTCTAAGCTAGAGAGAGGGTGGCGTGATGGCCAAAAATAAGAGAGAGAGAGATGCGAGAGAGATGGAGAAAAAAGTGGCGTGATGGCCAAAGATCTAGGGCGTGAGGGGGAAAGAGACTTTTTAGGGCGTGCGAGAGAGAGGATATCTAATCTTGAGTTTGAAAGCATTCAAACTTGATCCATTTATAGAGGGAAATCTATCTTCTAATTTGAACATGATTCTTTCTCCTACTCAGTATTGCCTTATCTAATTTCCAGCAAAAACCTTTTAGGATAATTAGAAAATCTGTGGGGGGAGAGATTAATCAGAGCCATTCATCCCAAAAATCAGCCACCATGATTTTTAGTTCAATGATTAGGAACTTTATCCCCTTACATTTTGACCCAATCCAAGTCCTATTTAAAATATAAATCCAATCAAATTTAAACCAAACTTAAATACCATCTAGATAAAAATTATCTAGATCTCCAGATCTCCTAGGAAACCAAATCTTATTATATTTCCCATCTTAATTTACATTTTAAAAACAAAATGTGACATGTTTAAACAAATATAACATACCTTAGATGAAACTAAGTCACAAAAGGAAATGTTCAAGAGATTATTGTACTCTTAGATTATAAATTTTGATCATTATCTAGAAAAGTAACATAAGCATGATTGAAAGATTGAACAAGAACTTTGAATATCACTATATTGAAAGATTGAACAAGAACTTGGAATGTCACTATACTAGAGATCTTTCATTCTTGCAAATAATAATGATTGACCACTACAGACATAACGTATTGGTCAACCCTCAATTCATGGATTCTATTTACGTAATGATGTTTTGTAAAATATAAGATCAATATTTTAGCTTAAGCCTTAATTCCTTTTTCAAAATTCATTTGGTTTGAAAAGTAACTCTAGTAACTATAACTTATTAGCAGTCTTGCATTCCATGTAAACAACATGTGCATAGGAAATAAATGTGTGACATGTAAATTCTCGATCCTAAGAGCAGAAATTAAAAAAGAAAAAGGAAAAAGAAACACAACCTCATTATAGAACAATGCAAATGGGGAATAATATACTCACGGAAATAAAGATATTAGTTCCAGCTGGGATCGCATATCCATCTTTATCTCCTTTAAATCCTCCTACAAAAAGTCAAATTGCGTGTTTGTTGTCATCATATACCACACAACATAAAATGTGAAAGTGATGACTGAACCTTTTGACTATCCCAAGCAATCTCTCAGTTTCTCTTTTTGAAACAAAACATTTTCACATGGTTTCAACCTCACGTCGAATCCAATACAACAACAAACAAATACGAAGTCACGAACAATGTAAATTCTCAAGATGTTATTTTGACTCCATATATTTTGAAAATTTTTGGGGTAACATTCCAATCTAGTATCGACTACAATTCTTGTCAGCATGCAGTTGTTCAATTTCCTTGGATTTCATTTTATCCCTGGCAAAAGGTAAACTACCCCATTGTGCCTTCTTTTCTAGTGAAAACTTGAGTTCAAATTTGAAGCAATGTTAATGGCAGCATGATTTTCAAAGATGTATATAGGAAGATGAATATGATGCTCAATTGTGGTAAATGAGATCCAAAATCAACTTGTCTCACCTGTTGCCTCATGTTCAAGTTTTCGACTCATTTGGTTCTTGCTTTTCCAAGTCAACAAATTTCCTCCGAATGAAAATACAAAATCCAGTAGTACTATCTCCTAAAGGTTCAATCAGCATTTGAGAAAGCAGATATCTCAATCCCTCTTGCATTCGTGTGGTTCAACATAACCCTCAACAAATTCTACTCACTTTGATATATGTACTTAGATTGTTGCCACTTTGCTTTAGTACCTTGGGGTGTTGCGACAATTTGCATCCATTCCACTGGACATTCTTTCTAGTAGAACTTATTTTGCTTATCTATGTGTAGGTATGTGATGGCTACAAATTCTTTTATTAACCTAAATAAATTTCTGCAAATCCGGAATGTAAGAACAAAGTATTAGGGGTGATTCACTTCCAGAATTTTCACATGTGAAGAGAATTGTTGGAAGAACTAGATACTAATAATACAAGCATCATGAACTCCATACTTGATGTAGGACAAAATTATTCTAATTAATATATAAATTTTAATTTAGTTTTAAGGTCCGTTTCAAAGGATTTTAATTTTTTTATGGATTCTAGGGTTATTATTCACTGGTTACGATTCATAGGTCCTACTTGTAAGTACTGTTCATAGATATTTTTTAAGTGTTACTATTCACAGGGCTATTTCTTAAATTTTACTATTGTTTAGGGCTGTTTTAGAGTCTTAATTATGTACTTGCGTCTCAAGTCATTTTTAGGGTTTCATAGGCTTATAAAATGTTGGATGCAATTTTCTCCATAATTGCTGATTTTTACTTATTTTTTGGTTCAGGAAACAGTTGGATCCAATTTCACACCTTTCCTTCTTACATCAAGTAGTATTAGAACTCGGTTCACAGACAAATAGAGATTTCGAAGGTTGGTCATTGAGGACTTAGCCATACCTCATCCGATTGCACAAGGAACCTTATGGGGATATATCCAAATGAAGATGGTTTTTATGGAGAACAACGTGAATCCGAATCTAAGTCTAGGTGGGAATGGACTGATGATGTATCAAACAACATAGATAGGTTCGTTGCGCAATGGCCTCGACAGTACTATAATTTTCAAGAAGAAAAAAAAGGATCCAATCTTCAATTGGATTCAATATGATTTGAATCAATAGAAGGTCTTATCTTCGATAGTGCTCCGATCTTTGATAGTGATCCTATTTTTGATAAAGAACCAAGTAATATCTTGATGGTCATCCTATTTTTCATGAGCCATTGGACGAAGTTGAATAATTTGGAGAACTTATCTATGATAAGGATCAAGATGAAGATGTTTTGGAAGATGATCTTGCTTGAGAAGATTATGGAGAGAAGGTAACAGAGGAACTGATAAAAACATGGCCTTTGAAGATCTCAAGGATATTGAAGAGGTGGAGCATTCTAGAGATTTAAACCATTGGAATCAGAGTAGCACAGCGGAAATGTGGTTGAGTCATAAACTGCAAATTGTGACCTTGATTTTAGAGCGCAATGAAATAAATGTCAAGAGAGTCCCTTGAGGATAGGAAATTGCATTAGATATTTCCTCCACAATTTTCAATGGGAGTTCAACAATAGTCAAATTTGATAAATATTCATACTATATATATATATATATATATATATATATATATATATATGTATATATATATATATATATAT
>NW_006497023.1:665689-679911 GCF_000471905.2 Amborella trichopoda
CACAAATAATATTTGAGCCAACAAAGAAGACAGTTGAAGAAGGCGATTTCGAAATATATCTTAGCGCATTTCAAAACTCGAGGGCAAGTTTTTTTCAACCAGGGAAGAATAATAAAGGATGAAACTATTATAATTCTTAATTTTTGTTTAATATGAAAACATGTATATTTTAATTTTAGTTTTAAGGTCTTTCTAGGGTTTTCAAAATTTTTAGGGATTCCAAGGATTTTTTGTATGTTTTATTTACTATTCAGTGGTTACTATTCATAGGTATTGTTCATGGGTTACTATTCATAGGGATATTTATGAAATTTTAGTATTCGGTTTTGTTTTTTTGTTTGATGAAAGTTAACTTTTGTATTGCTGTACGGTGTTCTAATACATAAAGGAAAGAGAACCGAGAGAACCCACAGGTCGGGTCTCTCGGTCAAAAAATAAGTCAAGAGACCCTGTACAAAAAATGGCCTTTAAACCTGCCTGATTACAAAAGAAGTACTTGTGTGTTACAAAAAATGGGGCTTATAGAGTGGCCCAATTACAAAATCTGTAGATGTGTGTAGCTAAGTGCCCAAACGCCTTCTGTGGTCCAGAGCAAAAAAGAAGATGGGCTGGGTGAGGTCTTCAGCATGGGCTCTAGCTCCATCTTTTACAAGAAGATCGGCGAACTCGTTGGACGTCTGCCAAGTATGCTTTCATAAGACGTTCATATCCCTGCATATGTTAGCCATCTCATCAAAACTCGAGGAGAGGTACCAAGGGTATGGTGAGGTGCCTACTGCCTAGGAGATGATATTTTGGGTATCTCCTTCCACCAATAGTTGTGAGCCCCAAGAAAGGTTAAAATTTTTAAGACCCATGAGAAGAGCCATGGCTTTAGCGTACTGGGAGTCTTCATGGCCCAAGTGATCAGAATAAGTGAAGAGGATATTGCGATGATGGTCACGGAAAACACCTCCGGCTCCAGCAGGGCTAAGGTTCCCTAGCAAACAACCATCGAAATTGAGCTTAATGGCACCTTCTAGAGGAGGCAGCTAGTTGTTGGGTCTTTGAAGCTTCTATGGCTGGAGATATAGGATGTTCCATTGGCTGAGAAAGGTGTTGGTAGAAATCCTCGAGAAGGCCTTGTGGTTAGAGGCCCAGAAAGTTACTTGGGTAGTAACCTTATGGAAGAGCTCCGAAGCTAAGTTTCTGTGACCTTGGAAGATCCTTGCGTTCCTTTCTAACCAAATGACCCAAATAGTTGTTGCGACGGTAGCCTTCCACATACTCTGCCAGCCTTCAGCCAATGACAGGCATAGGAGGATGCGATTAGAGCCTTGACCGAGAGTTGAGTGACCCATTGAAGGCGGAACAACTGTAGAACTTGACTCCATAGGTCAAAAGCTAGGCTCCAGTGAATGAAAAGGCGTGGATTCGATTCCTCCTCACTCATGCCCATTGCGCATCTATTGGGGATCGGAATTCCTCTCTTTTGAAGCTGGTCAACTGTGAGAGCCCATTGAGAAGTGGCAATCCAGTTGAAAGTCTATACTTTTGGAAGAGCTATGGTGGACCAGACCTTGGAAAGGGACAGAAATAGGGCTAAATGGGAAAGTGGGGGGTGAATGAGTCTTTTGTAGAATGAGGCCACTAAGAATGTACCGAATGGAGTAAAGGTCTAGACTAGAGAGTCCCTCCCAAGTGGGCCTAGGAAGTAAGGGTGCAAAGCTTCCAAGAGTGAAAGGAAGAGTCTAGTTTCCCCTTCACTGAGGTTTCTTCTGAAAGTGGGGTTCCAGCCTCTTCAACCCCCTAAAAGGACCATTTCTTCTGCTATGGTTGAGTCTTGATTAGAGGTAAGATGATAAAGGGATGGGAAGAGGTCCCTTAGAGGGGTATGTCCAACCCAGGGGTCGGACCAAAAACGCACTCTTGTACCTTCTCTAGGATGAAATATGATGGTTTGTTTGAACAGTGAGAGAGAAGAGGCAAAGGACTTCCATGCTCCTGAGGCCCTACTTGGGGAAATCCTGTCAGGCACCCACATATGTTCCAGGTTCTTGTATTTGCTGCGAATAACCTAAGCCCATAGAGAATTAGTCTGGGTGGCTAAGTGCCACCACCATTTCCCTAGTAGAGCGAGGTTATGTTTTCTTAGGTTCCTGATTCTAAGCCCTCCTTGAGACTTAGGTAGTCGGACTTTCTCCCAAGAGATAAGGTGATGTCTGGTTTTTTCTGCCTGTCTAGACCAGAGGAAATTTCTCATAAACTGGATTAGACGATTGGCCACCGAGGCTGGCATGTGGAAGATAGACATTAAGTACACCGGAGCATTAGCCAGTGTTGCTTTGACCAGCATAGTACGGCCAGCCAGGGAGAGCTATCTCCCATTCCAGCCTGCCAGACGCCTGTCGACTCTGTCTATGACTTTGGACCACAATCTCGTTTTAGGCTTTCCCAATCCCAATGGTATACCCAGGTTAATCCTTCACTTTATAATCCCAATTTGGGACGCGTGCCTTGATTTCGTCATTTGTAAGTCCCACCCTCATCATCTTCGGTTTATCCATATTGACCTTGAAGCTTGTGGCAGTCTCGGAGCATTTGAGGAAGAGCCTAAGATTTTCAATTTCTTCTAGGGAGGCGTCCAAGAATACCAAGGTATCATCTGCATATTGCAGATGAGGCACCTTTGGGCCTTGTGGGCTGCATTTAAAGGCAGTGAGGAGGCCTTATTGGTACATTCGAGAGATTGAGAGGCTAAAGACTTCTGCAGCTATCGTAAAAAGAAATGGGAACAGAGGATCCCCTTGGCGAAGCCTCCTCGAGGAAGGAAAGAACCCCTTAGGCATTCCGTTAATAAGGATCGAGAAGTGGGGATGAGAAAAACAGCCTCTCATCCACTTTCTCCAGAGGACCCCAAATCCCATTCTTGCCATTGTCTCATCCAGCAATGACCAATCAACATGGTCATACGCTTTTTTCCAATCAATTTTGAAAATTAGACCTGACACTTGAACAATTGCCCGGAGTGTATGCACTCGTGTGCCACTACAACCTCATCAAGGATTTGCCTATTTGCGATAAAGGCTGATTGTGACGACGAAATGGTTAGGGGTAGAACTTGTTTTAGCTTTGAGGCCAGAACCTTGGCCAGAGTCTTGTATGAAGAGTTGAGCAAGCTGATTGGACAAAAGTCCTTCAGTTCCTCCACCCCTTCTACCTTAGGGATTAACGGAATAAAAGTGGTGTTAATGGCTTTATGAAGGATTCCCCTTCGAAAGAATTCCTCAAAGAAGCTTTTGAAGTCAGGTAGGAAAGTTTCCCAAAAAATTTTGAAAGGAGCAATAGGAAATCCATCCGGATCCGGTGCTTTATCTTTGGATAATTAGCCTAGAGCGCTGGAGATTTCCTCGTCAGAAAAGGGTCGTTCAAGCCAGAGTGTCCAATGGTTTGGAAGGGTTAGGAAATCAAGGTTGGTCATCCTTGGTCTGTGGCCTAGAGTGGCAGTGTAGGGAGACTTAAAATATCCAAGGATGGCGGACTCAATTTCCAGAGGCTGAACCAAATAGCGGTTATCCACCTTAATAGTGGAGATAGTATTGTCTCGTCAGCGACAATTAGCTATACGATGGAAGAAACCAGTATTCTGGTCCCCTACTTTTAACCATTTAACTCTGGACCTCTGAAACCAATACAGTTCTTCTCTTTTAAGGGAGGAGTAGTACTCCAGGTTGGTTTGGGTTTTGAGGTTCACTTCCGTGTCTGTGAGAGGTCTGGACTCCTCCATTCAATCAAGGTCTTGGCTGGAGTTGAGTAGAGAGCTTTTGGTTTGGGAATAGTCTCCCTGTAAGGACTTGCTCCAGATTTTGAGGGAGGATTTGAGGAGTTGGATTTTGGTTTGTAACCTATAACCTGCTCTACCCGAGACCTGGGTTGAAAAGGAGTTCCACCAATTTGGAATCAGGGTGGTGAGAGAGTCCTCTTCCAGCCAGGCCAGTTCAAATCTAAAAGGATTCAATCCTCTCCTGACTGCCTGAGTGTTCAAGAGGATGGGGCAATGGTCCGAAGTGGGTTTGGGCAAGGCTAAAACATGGGATCCGGGAAAATGTTCCTCACAGTTCAGAGAGGGATGGTTGAGAGGAGTGGTTAGACCAGTTAAGCGATTGCCTTAGAGGGGAATATCTAGGAGTTCATGGCAAGAAATAAAGTCCAAGAAATCTATCATTCCCTAAGAAATGGTGGGATTTATGTTTCTCTCATGGGACCACCTAGTAATGTTGAAATCCATCATTCTTTTGGGGCTTTTTATAGTCTTAAATGTGTACTGGGGTTTCAAATTAATATTAGGGTTTCATAGGCTTATAAAATGATGGACATCAAATTTTGAATGAATTTCATTTTATGAGAGAAGAAAGTTCTTTTCTTGGCTTGATTTATAGCCACGCCTTTTCTCCATAATTGATGATTGGATTCAATTTCCCCCCTTTTCTTCCTGCATCAATACTCAAATTAGCAATGTCACTAGCCACTAACTTGATCCAATTTTCTGCTGTGAAGAACGCAGGTTTATCAATTGTTTGAAACACACCGCATATAATTTATCAGTTGTAAAGAAGTGCTTATGATTGAGGTGCTAAGTTCATCTAGAATCATCACTCTTACAAATTGGATAGAAGCAATGACGCTATCCTATCCACCATCACCACACTAAATGCATAGGCTTCCTCGCACAAAAGCCTAAGACAACCCTAGGGTTTAGATCGAACAACCCTACGAAGAATCCCGAGTTTTTTTTTTTATCACACATCCCTAGAATCGATCCTAGGGCTTCGGTGAAAACGATGCAAATAGTAAAAAAATTTAAGGTAGAAGAGAAAAGCAAGATGAAAAAAATGATGAGTAAGAGGGAAGAAAAGATCAATTCTCTGATACTATATCAAAGGGGGGAGAGAGAGAGATCAATTCTCTAAAACTATGTCAAAGGAGGGAGAGACAAAAGAGGGGGTGAGAGACAAAAAGAAAAGACAAAGGAGTATAAGAGATACTGACATGCGAGTCCAATAAGGTCTCACATTGCAAGCTTAACAAGACAGGGGAATGGGCTTGAAAGGAACATTCCCAGGTCTAATTGGATTGCAGCTCAAGGTTCGAGAGATTGGGGGCTTGTTTTCCGTCGGTCGAGTCTATGGGTGATCCAGAATCTTATAGCAAAACGAGAAGTCCCATTCCATCGGCTTATGGCCATTTCGCTCTTAGAATCACAAGAAAGTGTAACGTTGGTGGGAGAGCCCGTTACTCAGTACATGTGTGGTTAAATGGCCATGGTACATAGTTCACTTAACCTTTTTTTTCTTTTCAGTGTTCAAATACTAAGCCTTCTACTACTACTTGGTACTTAGATTCGGAGAGACTAAACTCTTTTTCAGAGATTGGACTCACTGGTATCTAATTAGTCTGGACTGTTCTTGAGCGAGGTTCCCAAAACAATTCTGGCCTAAATGAATTTTTGAAGAAGGGGCAGTGGGCGAGTAATCATCCATACATAAATGATCGAACCAAACCTCAAATCTCTTTTATATTAATGAAATTATTAAAATAGAAAATTGCTTATACAAACTGGAAATAGGACATATAGGTCCCAATAACTTAAATCAAAGAAAAATAAAGATAAAAGGACTTCTAACAATTAGATAAGATATCTTGGCCTCAATAATTTGTGCAACTCTACTAAACCCAAAAGTCCTTCATATATGTTGAATATAAGTATTTAGAGGTTTAAATTGGTTAGGGCAGTCATGGACCTCGATTGTAATTCTAAGGAACCCTGGCTAAGCGTACTCAATACATCGATTGCAATAAAAGGGGAAGGATATCTTAGAACCTCGAACCTCGAACCATTTGCCTTATGGAGCTCGTAGCTTAATAATACTATTGGGACCATGATTTCCAAAAGGTATGCATCTCGATTCACAAGATATGCATTGTTCGGACAGCACTTCCTAACATAGAAAGCTTCTAGCCTCTCGTGATTCCCGCTTCTACCAACACTATTTCATACTTGTGACAGCTTGGACACACTTTCCCAGTCAACAAGAAGTGAGAATGGGATAACAGTAAGACGGAATATGTTCTTTGCGACTCTTAAAGCGAGCTAGAAATGGAAGCATTAGTAATAGATTCAAACTCCCAGTGACAATCTCCAGCTCTATTGATTGGCAGGATGCAAATTATAAGTCATTCACTTGCTTAAAGCTCTTATTTGTCATATTCAGAAGGACACGGATGATTTTCCTTGCTACAGATTTAAATAGACAGGAAATCATGACACAGTATTCAGGTCTTTTTTGTTCTCTTTCACGGCTGACCTAGTCGATTATTGTTTTCAGGAAGCCTGAAGGTTTTCCTCAATGCTGTAATGTAAGTTGCGATGCTCAAAATAAATTGATCTCGTGATTAACAATAACAGAGAAGTTGTGAGTGTTGCGTACGTTCTGAGCTATACCTTATGTCATACATGTATGCATCTAAATAGATCAATAATCATATGGAGTGTATGGGTCTCATTTTGTCTTCTTTCCCTTTCTCCACTTGAGCACGTACTTAAATCAAGTAAGATCAAAGAGAAATTATACTCTACAACTAACACATGATTACAAACATGGAAACTAAAACTTTATAGGACCAATCTATGCAACTTAAAAAACAAACATCAAAGCAATAACAATCATATCTTTTTTCCAGCATTCCTAAACAATTCTACAGATAAATTAAATCCTGATCTTGGAAAAGAACCAGAAAAATATTAGTCCAATTCTTCGACTAGAAAAGAAAAGACCAAGCCCAAGAAGATAGTTATGCATTTTGTTGGGGTTATGGGGCCATTTAAAGGTCTTATGAGAGTATTTAAAACTATGACTATAGCGATATGATAACACCAGTAGGAGTGGGGTCTAGAGGGTTCAAAGGATTGCGGTTCTGAGGGACTAAAGGAGGCATTTTTTATGCCAAGACTCACTTGAGTTTCGGAGGGCTAGGCTCAGGTTGATGTCTAAAACCCTTAACCCTGGGCATATGGCACAACCGATAAGGGTTTGTAGAGTCATCCTTTGATGAGGTCGAAGAGATGTCCAGGGTGATTGGATAAGGGACTAGATGTGACCCCTGTGTACGATGGTTCGTCAAAGAGCAAAAGGGCCAAAATCCTCATCATTACCATCTCACGGCATGTAAACTAAATAGTTGTTTGGGAAGCAGCCCATTACGACATATCATGTACAAGTACGATAGAGATATCTCCCAGCAATAGCGGAATGTGTTGGAAGGTCAAATGAGATAGACTGATAAATGGGCCTTGGACTTACCCTAAGGAGGAACCTGAAATCCATGGAATAGAATCGGGTACTTTTCATTTATTGGCTGCATTGATGGACCAATCATGAACCCTACGATGGGTTGTGGGTCATGGGCACTATTGAGTAAGTTTGAGAAGATAACAGAAGTACACAATTTGCCTCAATAAATTTGTGTTATACTTGATCCTATGGATCCAATTCCAAACAAATTATCTATCTATCTATCAATATATATATATATATATATATCACGTATTATTTAAATTATGGAACATTAAAGAAAATTTTTAAAATGCCCGTACATTTTATTTTATCTAAAAGCGGTTTTAGAAGGATAAAAAATTGATTTTTCAGGATTTTAGAAATATAGAGAATTGTAAAAATACATCTTGGCTTTTAAAAATTCTTTTATGAATTTGAAAATTTTTGGGAGAGTGTGGGGGCCCATTTGGGATGGGGGCCACCACATGGAACCCACCTTGATGGGGGGCGCGAGGCCCACAAGGTGGCACGCCCCACGTCTCTATGTTTTTCTCTCTTTCTTGTGTGATCTATCTTGTTAACCAAGTTATTTGGGTTTGAATTTAAATATTTTAGAAATATTGTGTTTGAGAGAGAGAATGGTTTGATTGAGATAAATTTTAGTAAGTTGTTCCCTAACTAGTGATTTAATGACACACTTACTTTATATATATAATAAATATTTGATGGGAATGGGTTAAGGAAATTGAGGGATAATGATTCTAGTACCTTCCCTTATTCATGATGGATGATCCACATAATAGGTGTTAATATCACTTCATCCCCCAGGTCTCCATATGGCAAACCCTAGATCCCAAAACCTTAGTTTTGTATCAAAAATATTACTAATGATGTAGAGAAACGACATCTGTCTCAAAACCTCTCTCTCTCTCCTCCCTAGAGTGGGACGTCACTCTCACTCATTGTTTCAAAACGCGGATCGCCCAATGCCTAGGTAGTTCAGAAGGCCTGGGCGCATCGCCCAAGCCTAGGCGGCATAACGAGGCGAGGTGGTCCCTGGGCGGCCGCCAATGCAATACGACACCAGCCTAGGCAGGCGCCCAGCTCCCAGCCCTAGGCGGCTGTAAATCCAAAAGAGTAACATGCAAGTCCACTAATTTATACTCCTAGTGTACAGAAGGAATTAGGGCTCATTCTGAGTTTTGTTACAGTTCTATGACTCAAATTTATGGTAATAAAATTTCAGAAAGAGATCCGCAAGGTTTGGGAATTATAAAATCCAATGTGAAGGGTGCTCAGCCAAGAAAACTGCAGGAAATCAAAGTAAAGGATTGCATGATGCACTTGTAAAAGGCATCTTGACTGCTCTTTGTTTTGGAAAATAAAGGGACTTGTAGTGAAACTTAGAAGCAGCGTAAATCACCAAGATCAGTGGCAAAATCAATGGCGTTACTTCTGTAGTGATGGCATGTAAAGGAAAATTTCCTCGTTATAGAGTAAGGATAATTTCCTCGTTATAGAGTAAGGATAATCTAAAGGCCGAAGATTAGAAGCTTCGGTAACAAGTGAAGATGACCAATGCGATTCTCCCTCACTCGTATCTGACCTGCATCTGAAAACACAAAGTTTATCAGCAAGCAACGCAAAGATCAAGGGAGGCCCAGTACCCTACTATGCGACTTGAACAGTCGAAAGGTACAAAATCTATCCAACATTGAATGGTTAGGTCATCTAGAACAGAGGATTCAATAACTAAAAGCCATATGAGTGTAACCTGACTTTTATCTTTCTTTTGGTTACATGTTGGTTGTTTTTAAGTATGTATTGGATAGCAAGGAAAATAGTTGATAGGTGCTACAAGCTTGGAAGAGCCGGTTTTGAATACTCTTCAAGTGCATGTGCCTTCTTATTCTTGTGTAAGCTACTTAAGGTAGTGAGCATACGAGGATATTGTTTTGGTGTTTTGTTCAAAGGTTCATTGCCAAGTATCAAACACTAGAGATGGGTACGGCACAAACAAACATGTAGCACGCAGGGAGTGATGTGCCCATTTTTTATGTTATATGTCCTACTGGTAATGTTCAGTGATGTTATGCTTTGCATGAGAGCAAGATCTCATCCTCTTTGGGTTGCCAAGAAAATGTGTAGTTGAGTTAGATACGAAGAAAATGTGTACTTTGTTTGGATGTGGTGTTTTTGGTAACCTTCCATTTTTTAGTCATTCGTTTCTGGATAAATCATAGATGGCCTTTTCTTTGACTCATTTTTTAATGTGTGCAGTTTGTATAGGGCCCAGGCTCTAAACAATCAAAGTACAATGCACCTTCAAATAGTGTCGAGAAATGTGGTTTCAATACTGAAACTCTTTGTGGCAGCCTTAAAATATATTTTATCATTAATTATAAAATTTGAAGCTTAAAAAATAGTGTGAATCGAGCAGATCTATGAAAACTTGAAAATATTGAAAATTAATGGTAAAAAATTGTGTTACAAGATGCATTATTTCAAAAACTTGAAATCCATTTTTTCTCATGTCCATGCATCTTGATATCGAGATGATCAATTTGAGGATATTTGGGCATCAAAACAATGTCTTGTAGTGAAATTTTTGAGGTGGGCTCTAATTTGATCGTTTAGAGCCTCAACTCTATATAAACTTTTTCCTTTTTTAATGGCTAGGACATGACTTGGTTAAATTAAAGTGAATGCGGTAAAAAGTGACTTTTCAATTATTAAATACTGGTTTATCAAAATTGAATTAAATTGAGGACTTTTGGTGGTGAAAAGACTAGATTGATTTAAACAACCCATAGTCTTGCATGGTCCATCTTGTTTATGAAAACATGCCAAACTGTTGGGTTGTTTAGAGGTATTCCTTATGAAATTTATACCAAGTCAGAAATTTTGATGAAAAGGAAAAACATTTTAAGTCTTGAAATTACTTTTTTTTATAAAAAGGGAGGCATGTCATTCGTCATTGCATCTGATTTGGATACCCTTAAGTCTTGACTCTTGTTTATTATAGTATCGATTGTGTGATCTGTTAGTTAATTGGAATCCTCAACTACTTAAGACCAAGAACCATAGGGAATGTCTTGGGATGCTGGCCATGTCAGGCTTCCTTGGACAAGGGTTTGCATATTGCAAAACATGGGCAAGGGCATTGAGAGAAGTACTTTATGCATGCATTTCTAGCTTGAATGGGAGTTATTGCATGTACCACAAGTACTTTTGGATGCTCAGATATTCAGATATACATGTATTTTGTTATGAACTGACTAAGGGATCCAGATGACTTAACATCCCAGTGGCAATACCTGCTTATGCTTCGTGGAGCAGCCGGAATAACATAGAGTGATGTTGTCCACCATGGAACCTGGATATGTAATCAAGTTGTCTGG
Organism: Amborella trichopoda; assembly: GCF_000471905.2. The sequence goes on from NW_006497023.1 coordinate 676,404, forward strand.
CAACGAAAGAAGCAACATGGTTGATGAACTTCCTCAAACTGCCGAGATAATACCCCATGCGATGAAGGATTGGCTTTATGTACAGATTTAAAACTTCGGAGGCAGTTAGAAAAACAGAGAATAACAGGGAGAAAGGAGTTAGGAGATTTCTGCAAACAGTTTGGATATAATACCCTACCCCCTTCAAAGCCTTTCATATAGAAAAACATGAAAAATTTAGAAAGAAAAAATTTAGACATTCTTCAAAAACAAAAGAAAAATTTTCCAAGAAATTCTTACAAGATAAACTATCTTTTAAAAATAGGGGAAAAAGGAAAATCCCTGTCTGTTATAATTGTGGAAAAATAGGCCATTACAAAAATAAATATAGAGTTAAAAGAAAAATTAACTATCTGGAGATAAATGATAATATTAAAACTAATTTGTTTGAAATACTCCAAATAAAAGATGAAACCTCTGATTATTCTGATTCAGAAGATGAAATGTTAATTGGAGAAATAAATGATGAGGATATCATTATTAGCTGTTCTGATTCAGACTCTGGTAATGAAGAAAACCTAAAAGAAGAAAATTGCCAATGTGATTTCTACAAGGCAATAATGGATCTGAACGGATTAAACATCAATACCCTTACAAAAGAAGAAGATCTGATTATAGACCTTATCGACAAAATATCAGATCCAGAGGCTAAAAGAGAAGCCTTAGTTCAATACATCAATATGTCAAAAAACCCCATCAGGAAAGACCAAGTACTCTCTTGTCCCAACAAAAGAGGATTATAGTTTCCAAGACATTCTTAAAAGAGTACAAAATAAAACACAAAAAGAAAAAGAACCTTCAATATCTGAGCTAGAATCCTATGAACGAAGGAATTGAAGGAGATAATATAGAAAGTGAGTTTGATAACCTGGTAACTGAATATAATATTCCTTTACCACCTGAGATTGAAGATACGCTTCCTAAACCTGAAACCTCCAAAGCCGGTATGAATGTGATAGAAAAGGTCCAGGATTGTAAATATGTAAACCTAGTAGACTCTCTACTTAAACATGCTCTATCCAATCAAAATTGATGACACCGGGATAGAAGCTAGTATTGAAGGGCATAAAGTTAAATTCACCTTTATTGATAAACCTAGAGTTCATGAGATCAATAACATTAAAAATAAGATTTCTTTTAAAGAAAAATTTCTTTATTATTTGAAAGAAGAAATAAAATACAAAAATGTGGAAAAAAAATTCTCTTCTTGAGATTCAAAATAAAATTAAATCTCTAAAAATAGATATGGAAAGAAATATATGTGCTGATATCCCCAATGCTTTTTGGGACAAAAAGCAACATATAGTTGAACTTCCTTGTGAACCAGATTTTCGAGAAGGAAAAATTCCTACTAAAGCAAGACCTATTAAAATGAACAATAGGCTACTCGAAATCTGTAAAAAGGAAATTTAAAAATTATTGGACAAGAAGCTTATCAGAAAAAGCTCATCACCCTGGAGTTGCTCAGCCCTTTATGTGGAAAAGGCCTCCGAGATAGAAAGAGGGCCTCCGAGACTGATTATAAATTATAAACCACTCAACAAAGTCTTAAGATTGATCAGATATCCAATCCAAAATAAAAGAGACCTCTTAGATAGACTGGCAAACGCTTGTATATTTTTAAAGTTTGATCTTAAATCAGGCTATTGGCAAATCCTGATTACCAAAAAAGATAAATATAAAACTGCTTTTAATGTTCCATTTGGACAATTTGAATGGAACGTTATGCCTTTCGGTTTAAAAAATGCACCATCCGAATTTCAAAATATCGTGAACGGAATTTTTAATCCTTATACAAAGTTCATGATTGTCTATATTGATGATGTACTTGTTTTCTTAGAATCAATTGATCAACATTGGAAACATTTAAGTACACTTGTAAAAACAATAAAAAATGTTGGCTTAGTAGTTTCTGCAAGAAAAATAAATCTATGCCAGACAAAAATAAAGTTTTTAGGATACAATATTTTCCAGGGAAGGATCGTTCCCATTGGTAGAGCAATAGAATTCGCATCTAAATTCCCAGATGTGATCACAGAAAAAACTGAATTACAAAGATTTCTTTGTTGCTTAAATTATATTTCTGACTTCTACAAAGATTTGGCTTTAGATGCAAAACCTTTATTCCAAAGCTTAAAAAACATCCTCCAGAATGGACCGAAGAACATACTAAGGCAGTCAGAAAAATTAAAACAAAAGCTAAGGAATTACCGTGCTTAGCTCTCTCGAGTCCTACATCGTTTAAAATAGTAGAGACAGACGCCTCAGAACAACGACTTGGTGCTATTTTAAAACAAAAAATGAATAATCAACAGCAATTGGTCAGGTTTACCTCTAAAACCTGGAACCCAGCTTAACAAAATTATTCAACAGTGAAAAAATAGATACTTGCTATTGCCCATGCTGTTACAAAATTTCAAAGTAACATGCTTAATCAATCATTCCTCATAAGAACCGACTGTAAAGCAGCCAAGAGCATCCTTCAGAAAGATATAAAAAATCTCGTTTCAAAGCACAATTTTGCAAGATGGCAAGGCATTCCCTCTGCGTTTGAATTTACTATTGAACATATTAATGGTAACACTAATTCAGCTCTGATGGAAATATATATATATATATATATATATATATGCATATTTAACACATATAGAGGCATATACCTGTGTTCGGATAGCACATATATGTATGCACGTGTATATTTCCAATCTCTAGGCACCTGAGGTTCTGAGTGGCTTCGCCTGCCTAGACGCTAGGCACTGGAGAACGTCGTGGGCGCCGAGGAACCGCTCAACGATTGTTGAAACTTTGCTAAGGGGGTAATCTTTGGTAAGGCAATTTAGTATTCTAATGGTTCCATGTTTCTTGATTCAATCTCATGTATTATATTAGTCTGAATGTAAGAAATGTAATGGCATGCAAGTGAAATCCTAGATTGTATTAGGGTTTATTTCTGTAAATTAATGTTGTATTTTTCGACACAGGTAAGTGCTCTAGCCAGTATGAATAAAACAAACGTGAGAAAAATTCTGAACGATATATATACTTGCCTAGATCACATTGTCCACCTTTTACATGTGAATTTCAACATGCCAATGTATAATTGTATGATCTCCTTTGTTCGATGGTTTTCCTTTGGGTTCCTTATAATACAACTTTCCTCAGTCACCTATCAGATTCAAGGAAATTCAAATTTTTTTACAAATTTGTTGATCATGCACAGTTAACAAAAAGTATTCATACGCGGTAAAGTATCAAGTCGCAGTGCGCATCAAATAAGTAGGGTTGGTTGCGGGAACAAGCAAAGAGTCTCTGCAATAATAAGCCGAATATGCCTGACAATATGAAAATATATGCATGCGTCAAACTTTATCTATCTATTTATCTGTACAGGGATTGTCTACAAAGAAAGCATTACCTTCTATACAAGGAGGTCACAGTCATTCTTGTTTTTTATATTTAAAATAGTTGG
>NW_006497023.1:679931-693871 GCF_000471905.2 Amborella trichopoda
TTTATCGTTATCTGGTATAATAATATTTTCTTTAGGTTTGGGCTCTTTTATTTCTAATTTGGATAATTTGAAAATTAATTGATCCATTAGTGATTTATTATCATCACCTATATGAAATTTTTCTTTATTTAATTCAGGAGGAGGTTTAAAGAATAATTGTTTCTTTTCTTTATATGTGGGAGGATGTAATAAGTTTTCTATTCTAATAGTTTGTTGTCCAATAGTTTGAAGATAGAGATTTGTATAATTGTTTTGTTCAATTATGTGTGGGAGTAATTCCATACGAGCTAAATTCGCGTTATTTAGATTGTATGGTGTAGCTATTGTTTCGTATACAATCATTTGGGTTGAGGATCATATATTATGCTCTGTGTTTGATTATGTTGTGGTGGATCCAGTAACTGTTTCAGCTATTCCTTGTATTTTCAGACTTTGTTCCGGAGGATGTATGGCTTTGATTGTGTTTCCTTCAGTAGTATTGAATAATGTATACTGGGTATCTAGTGTATTTATTTCAAAGTCGGGAATAGGAATTTGGTGTTTGAGTAGGATGTCTTTTAACCAATCAAAAAAACATGGTCCTTTATTTCCTTGTTTTCTCCATTTGTTGAATCTTTTATGAAACAAAGATACTAATTTATGATCAAAAGTTGCTACATACCATTCTTTGATATTTTTATTTTCGTGGGATAAATAATCATTTATGATAAATTCTTTATCCAATTGTTCTTCAAGTTGTAATACTTGAATAAATTCTGCTTCCTCAGATCCTTTCTGAGCCTGCTTATATTGAGGGATAATAATATTATCAGATGTGCGTAATAGTCCATCAATTTGAGGTTTTATTGGTGTTGATGGAATAGTTATGATGGGAGGAATTCTATTGTAAGTAGTAACAGATTTTCTTGCTGGTTTTGGTTCTCGAAAAGAGTAAGTACTTGAAGTACCTGAGATGGATGAATCATCCATTGGTTGTAAAGTTCTATTATTTGTGAATTGGATTTCAATATTTCCATCCGTATATTCAATAATTTTATCTGGAATATTTTGGATAGATGTTTGTGATGGTTGATTTTCATTGTGGATGGACCATGTTTGTGGTAAGATAATATCTGACCATGATATTGTTTTTGGTATAATCGTATTGAATTTTTTCATATTGGTTTGGAAAAATATTGTTTGCCCTCTGGTATCTATTTGAAGTACATTTAGACATAATGTATTCATAACTTTATAATAAATACGACAAACGATAGCTATATTTTGAGAACCTAACTTCATATTAAATCCTTGAGGTTTTAGATTTAAAGATAAAACATTTAAAATATTTGGATCCGTAAGAGATACAGAATAACTTGGAAAACAATTGAAATATATTGGTCCACTACATAAACTAGATTCGACCATCCCTAGTAACGAATCAGAAAATCTGTTATGCCTAGTATCTCATAAGCATACTAAGATAGAATTATTTAATCCTAGACGAGTTAAGGGTTTCACAGCTATTTAGATTAATCCTACGTATAAATATTTATAGTTTTTTGTTTTATGGACTTGTAATATTTTTTGGGATAATAATTGAAAATCTTCTTGATTACTTGTAACAGATAGAGTCTGTTCTACTGTTTTGATAGCATATCCGATTTTTAGATCGAATGTGCCTTTCTTATATACATCTGATATTGGTACTCTGGGTATGTTCCAATTTTGTATTTGATTTTAAATATCGTTAATAATAATTTCTTCTTTATTTTTTATCCTTAGAGTTCTATTAGTTGCATTGGTTGTTTTATCCGTCAGATTCTTAATAAATTTCTCCATTATTAGGTTGCGGTTGAGTGTTATCTCAACAGTCCTCTTTGACTACCTCTTACGTCTTCTAGACCTCAACGGCTCTTCTGGCCTAAACGGTAAACTGACTAGGTGTCTGAGCGTCTCTAACCTCAATGCACGGACCAACTTTCTTTAATGGATTAATTTGTTAAGTTTCTTAAGATAAAAGACCTAGTAATAACTCTTAGTACTCTAATACAGGGTTGGCTCTGATACCATAAATGCGCCAAGATCACCCTATAGATACTAACAACTCCTAACAACTCAAATACAGGACTTATCTAAAAAATTGAAATATTAAACTATGATAAGGTACTACTTGTTGTAATATGTTAACATAATATAAAAATGTTAAGATGATAACAATAACAGATACAATAGATATATCTATGACTATCCAAGAAGTATGAGTATAATTACGAATTTTTATGCTAAATACTAATTTAAATTGCATCGTGGAACAAACATAATATTCACATATATTGATTCAGAAAAGGAAATACAAGCAAACATACTTACGGATTATTACAAATACATAAGCTGGAAAAGGACTGCCATTCGTGAGGGCAGTAAGAAGGTAGAGTTGATAAATTACAATCACACATGTAACAAATAAAGAAGAGTAAGGAGTTACCGACTTGAGATACGGTAGATTTACAACAGTACTGAGCGAAAAGAGTAAGAGAACAGAAAGAAGAGAAGAGCAAAGGAGAAGAGAAGAAGATGGAGGAGAAAAGAGCAAAGGTTTGAGCTTGATCTTCTTTTGTTTGCTGGAAATCCTTGCCGACCTGTCTTCTGGTAAGCGAAGGGGTTTATTTATAGAGGGCGAGAGGTAACTTGGTGTCGAAGGTATCATTTCTGATTGGCGAGAGGTAACTTGGTGTCGAAGGTATCATTCTGATTAGTTTCTGGAGAGTTGACGTGACGGAGGAATCTTTATAACTGTGCTTGAGACTTCGTGGCGAGTATCCGAGGGAGGTGTGAATGTAGTTGAAGTCACATCATGCATAAAGTGGAGTCATGTCGTGCATAAAGTAGAGTCATATCACAAATAAAGGTAATATAAGAATCTGCTTTTCGAGTGGTGTCATGTCACAAATAAAGGAAAAGATAAGAATCTGCTTTATGTCATATCATGTGAGCTGCTGCTGATGCTGATTGTATTAGTCGGGTCACTGTATCGGGTCGCAGTATCGGGTCTGATTGTATTAGTCGGGTCGCCATATCGGGTCGCAGTATCGGGTCGCAATTATGTTATTGGTCAGGCCTTTGGCTGAAGTCTTCTAACAATGGATTGCAAGATTGAAATGTTTCTTTTGACGTAGTCGGTGCAATGGTATCAAGAGCAAAGATATTGAGAAGATTTTGCTCTAATTCTTCAAGGGTAGCATTAGGGTGTGCGAGTCTCATCTTTTTCAAATAAGCAGAGAATGTAGGTAAGCTGACTATATTATGTGCTTGTGGGTTCAAGATATTGTTTTGAGGAGGTATGAGTTGAAGGAGTAAGGAGGCAGGATCAGTACTAAGTTGTTTTATCCGTCAGATTCTTAATAAATTTCTTCATTATAAGGTTGCGGTTGAGTGTTATCTGGACAGTCCTCTTTGACTACCTCTAAGGGTACCATGGGTATTTGTTTCAATACCTGTATGGGAAATAGTAATTGGATATAACAGAGTGAGGAAAGGTACGCCAAGGATTATAGCCTGGCTGAGTCCCTTGACCATAATAAATGGAATAGGAAAACAATGTCCTTCAATACAAATTTTAGCATTAGATAACTTGTATTTAATAAATAGTCTACTTCCATCGGTAGTGTTAAGGATTTGAGTAGTTTTATCGAAGTATTTTGTATGAACTAATCCTTCATTGAGGCAATTAAGATCAGCACCTGAATCAACTAACACTAGAGATTGGAATTCATATTCATTACTTATGACAATGGTTACTAAGACAAACCATTTTTGTGTGATTACTCTATTTAATACATTTACTGATTTCCTGGTAGATGATTCGCATTGATTTATATAATCATTGGGATGATATGATTTGAGAAAGTGGTCAAATTCAATGACATCTGAATCAGTGTCTATTTCAGAGGTTTTGTTATGGAGTTCAAGGATTTGAATTCTATTTTTTAATTGGGTTACTTCTACCTTGACTGTATTTGCTTCAGCTTTGAGTTCAGCAATAGTGGGTTCTTTTTGTGTGGCTTCATGCTGACTGACACGTTTCATTATATCAGAAAAGTTATAATTATCAAGAGGTTTGACTAATGGCATATGTTTTGTTTTTGTTTTAGTCAAATTAATAAACTGAGTAATTATTTCTCTTTTTTCATCAGGATCAGCAATTTTTTCTATTAGGTCTAAAATAAGATTGTCTTCTTTTGTTAGCGTATGGATATCAGAAGTTGTAATAGGACATTTACATATTTCTTCATCTGTGTCAGAACTACTATTCGTGGACCAATAGAAATCATCATTATGCATGGTGCCTACAAAAGATGTATCACTACTTGTTGAAGTAGTGTCCGTATCTGAGCTAATAGATGAATCATATATTTGAATAATGTCATATATTTTATTTATGATGTTTTCATCTAATGTAATAGAGTCTAATTTTTGTTTGACTTTGCATTGGCTTTTATAATGGCCAACTTTTCCACATTTATAGCAAACAGGTAATTTCTTACTGTTTTGTTGGAATTTTTTAGATGCAAAACATTTAGTAAATTTCTTATATTTTTTATGTTTGGTTGGAAAAGACTTATGTGTTTTTTTCGGTTTATTAATGCGATGTTTTTTCTTTCTATATATTTTATGTATTTTATGTGGTTTGTGTTTATCAATATGATAGCCAATTGTTGGCAGAAGTCTTCTAACTCCTTTTTACCACTTATGTTTTGTTTATCAAGTTGCTTTTTAAGTTTCATATCTGTGCATAGGGCTAAGCCTTCAGCACATATTTCAGAGGATAATTCACCTAAAGTATATTGAGCGTAATTGATTATACCACTATTTTTATTTTTCAGACGTTCTTTGACCTTTTCAGCGAATAGATATGGTAATCTTGGTACGAACTTTTCTTCCCAGGGGTCAAGATGACTATCTTCTCGTATAAGTAAACGAGTGAAAAAGACGTCTTTATATCATTTATAGTGAGATAGTGTAGGACAACGTAAATTAGATAAAAGATCAGCAGTTCGAGCTGCAAGTGTTGAAGTATTTCCTATAAAATGAAGAGTAATTGTATAAATCAGTGAATTGACAACATCACTTTCAGAGTATACCATATCTTCGTTGTGTTCATTTTTTGCTGTCCATTGACGAGTATTTGTTAATATTTGTTGTTTTGTTTGTTCATTGAGATAGGAATCCCACCATCCTCTTAACCATCCAGTAAATTCTGAAACTATGGCTTTCGCTATTTCCTGATCATGACTACCAACCATTTTACATGCCGAAGCATACATAGTCATATGTTTCATTGTATCTAATATTCGGTGATCAGAAATTCCATCAATGTTTCAATTTATAATAGTTCGACCAGTATATGTAGAGGTATGACTTGTAAGGTTTTCTTCTAATTTGATATCAACTGGGGTTGGTCTTTTATAATATGGTCGGGAATTTATTGGTTGCCAATTTTTATTATAGTTGACTCGATTTATTGTATCCGGAGTAATATGATGTTCAGAAAATGCTTTTTGTATATTTGATATTGTGTTGGCAATTGATGGTTCGATATTTTCATTTTCTTGGAACATTATTTCTTCTTGAAGAGTCATATTATCATGTTCATGGATTTTTGTTTTCCCTTTATCGTTATCTGATATAACAATATTTTCTTTAGGTTTGGGCTCTTTTATTTCTAATTTGGAAAATTTGAAAATTAATTGATCCATTAGTGATTTATTATCATCACCTATATGAAATTTTTCTTTATTTAATTCAGGAGGAGGTTTAAAGAATAATTGTTTCTTTTCTTTATATGTGGGAGGATGTAATAAGTTTTCTATTCTAATAGTTTGTTGTCCAATAGTGTGAAGATAGAGATTTGTATAATTGTTTTGTTCAATTATGTGTGGGAGTAATTCCATACGAGCTGAATTCGCAGTATTTAATTTGTAAGTTAAATCTTTTCCAAACAAAAATTAGATTTTTAGGACATAATATAAATCAAGGGACAATTATCCCAATTGATAGATCCATTCTCTTTGCTGATAAATTTCCTGACAAAATATTAGACAAAACTGAATTACAAAGATTCTTAAGATGTCTAAATTATATAAGTTATTTTTACCAAAATCTAGCTCTTGATGCTAAACCTTTATATGACCGATTGAAGAAAAATCCTCCACTATGGACTGAGATCCATACTTTGGCTGTACGACGACTTAAATTAAAAGCCAAAGAATTACCATGTTTAACTTTATCTAATCCTACAGCTTTTAAAATAATTGAATGTGATGCTTCTGAATTAGGACTTAGTGGTATATTAAAACAATCAGTTGATTTTAAAGACAATTAATATGATTTACTTCCAAAGCTTGGAATCCTCCACAAAAAAAATATTCTACTGTGAAAAAAGAATTACTTGCAATTATTCACTGTGTTTGTAAATTTCGAACTGATATTTTAAACCAACATTTTCTTATTCGCACCGATTGTAAAGCCGCCAAAAATATTCTGCAAAAAGATGTTCAAAACCTTGTTTCCAAACAAATTTTAGCCCGATGGCAGGCCATTCTATCTGCCTTTGATTTCTCTATTGAGCATCTTCACGGCTCTGCTAATTCTTTACCTGACTTCCTTACCCGTGAATTTTTGCAGGGGGGACCGTACATTACCCACACTTTCTGAAGAAGATTCACTTCCATACGGTTTGCAATTATTTCTTGCCAATAAGAATACCAATATGAATAATCCTCCAAACAAAAAAGGAAAACAACCCATGGACTTAGTACCAAGCAATATGTTCGGGCCTCTAATGCCCATCCATTCCTCTTTGAATCTGACACCTGTCACCTCTCAGATCTACAAACATACCTGATTATTTGATTCAAACTCCTCCTCAAAGTCCAATACAAACTCCAAGTCCGGCATTTTCCCCAGCAACATACCCAAATAAGCAAACCTCTACCTCTGCTAAGTCAGTCTATATAGATACATCATTCCTAGCAGATATACCCATTTTTGATAACCATGCACAAATTGACCCAAATAAATTGGCTCCCCTTTACCTTGTAAACCATTTAAATCCGTCATACGGAGTCAAAACCCTAGAATGGTATGAATCCATTCTCATGGAAACTGGTTCGGTTTCGATTGTTCATTTTTATCAAGGAACTACTAAAGTATATGCTTATTCAAAATTTCAAATCAAAAAATTACTTTCTTATGACGATTGGGGATGTAATCCTCTTCAAGGGAAAAAATTGTTAAATCCAGAATTCCAATATAAATATTATAAATATGCTAAGTACATAGAAGCCTGGCATAAGGTATTCTCATACCAGAATCCAAATAATACTCACTCTTGGTACTTGCAATTTAAACTCCCTATTTACGAAAGATTCCCAAACTGGTTCCGCCACTGGTTTTTATTATGGGGATCTCAGACACAAATCTTACCAGACTCTTTTCAAGCCTTTCAAACCAAATTTGCACATCATAATACTTGCACCGAATTGGATGATTTCCATCTTTACTTCACGGCCATCTACCAAATACCCTGGATCCTAAAATGGAATTATGCCATCTCTGAAAATAATACGCATAATTATGAGTACATTCTTAAACTTGGCAACACCATCAAAGTTAAAAAGCAGAGCAGCTCCATGGAGATGAACTGGGACGAACAAAAAGAAGATTTTATATGATCGTTACAACTTGAAATCAAACATAAGATTATCAGTGAAAAACTCCAAACTAATGATATAATACAAAAAATACAACTCAAAAGTTTTATTGAAAACGAAATATGTAATAATTTACCAACCGTTTTTTGGCATAGAAAACAACATATTGTTGGATTACCATATGAACAAAATTTTAATGAAACAAAAATACCAATAAAAGCTCGACCGATTCAAATGAACACGGAATTATTACAAACATGTCATAATGAAATTAAAGATTTACTTCAAAAAAAACTCATACGTCCAAGTTCATCTCCATGGAGCTGCTATGCTTTTTATGTCAATAAAAGTGCCGAACAAAAACGAAGAGTTCCACGATTAGTTATTAATTATAAATCTCTCAATAAAGTATTACAATGGATTAGATATCCCATTTCAAATAAAAAAGATTTACTCGATAAACACTTACATGCAGTAATCTTCTCCAAATTTGATTTAAAATCTGGCTTTTGGCAAATACAGATAAAGGAAGAAAATAAATATAAAACAGCATTTAACGTCCCTTTTGGACTATATGAATGAAATGTTATGCCCTTTGGTCTTAAAAATGCTCCATCTGAATTCCAAAAAATAATGAATGTTATATTTAATCCTTTCTATAAATTCATGATAGTTTATATTGATGATGTTCTAGTATTTTGTGAATCTCTTGAACAACATTGTTCTTTAGAATCAACTGATTGTTTTAATATACCACCAAGTCCTAATTCCGAAGCATCACATTCAATTATTTTAAAAGCTGTAGGATTAGATAAAGTTAAACATGGTAATTCTTTGGCTTTTAATTTAAGTCGCCGTACAGCCAAAGTATGGATCTCAGTCCATGGTGGAGGATTTTTCTTCAATCGGTCATATAAGGGTTTAACATCAAGAGCTAGAATTTGGTAAAAATCACTTATATAATTGAGACATCCTAAGAATCTTTGTAATTCAGTATTGTCTAATATTTTATCAGGAAATTTATCAGCAAAGAGAATGGATCTATCAATTGGGATAATTGTCCCTTGATTTATATTATGTCCTAAAAATCTAATTTTTGTTTGGAAAATATTTAACTTTTTAGTAGAGACTACTAACCCAGCATTTTTAACTCTGTGAATGAAAGTATGAAGATGTTTAAAATGTTGTTCAAGAGATTCAGAAAATACTAGAACATCATCAATACAAACTATCATGAATTTATAGAAAGGATTAAATATATCATTCATTATTTTTTGGAATTCAGATGGATCATTTTTAAGAAGTTGTAATAGGACATTTATATATTTCTTCATCTGTGTCAGAACTAATATTCATGGACCAATAAAAATCATCATTATGCATGGTGCCTACAAAAGATGTATCACTACTTGTTGAAGTAGTGTCCGTATTTGAGCTAATAGATGAATCATATATTTGAATAATGTCATATATTTTATTTCTGATGTTTTTATCTAATGTAATAGAGTCTAATTTTTGTTTGACTTTGCATTGGCTTTTATAATGGCCAACTTTTCCACATTTATAGCAAACAGGTAATTTCTTACTGTTTTGTTGGAATTTTTTAGATGCAAATCATTTAGTAAATTTCTTATATTTTTTATGTTTGGTTGGAGAAGACTTATGTGTTTTTTCTGGTTTATTAATGCGATGTTTTTTCTCTCTATATATTTTATGTGGTTTGTGTTTATCAATATGATAGCCAAATTGTTGGCAGAAGTCTCCTAACTCCTTTTTACCACTTATGTTTTCTTTGTCAAGTTGTTTTTTAAGTTTCATATCTGTGCACAGGGCTAAGCCTTCAGCACATATTTTAGAGGATAATTCACCTAAAGTATATTGAGCGTAACTGATTATACCACTATTTTTATTTTTCAGACGTTCTTTGACCTTTTCAGCGAATAGATATGGTAATCCTGCTACGAACTTTTCTTTCCAGTGGTCAAGATGACTATCTTCTCGTATAAGTAAACGACAGAAAAAGACGTCTTTATACCATTTATAGTGAGATAGTGTAGGACAACTTAAATTAAATAAAAGATCAGCAGTTCGAGCTGCAAGTATTGAAGTATTTCTTACGAAATGAAGAGAAATTGTATAAATCAGTGAATTGACAACATCACTTTCAGAGTATACCATATCTTGGTTGTGTTCATTTTTTGCTCTCCATTGACGAGCATTTGTTAATATTTGTTGTTTTATTTGTTCATTGAGATAGGAATCCCACCATCCTCTTAACCATCCAGTAAATCCTGAAACTATGGCTTTTGCTATTTCCTGATCATGACTCCCAGCCATTTTACATGCCGAAGCATACATAGTCATATGTTTCATTGTATCGAATATTCGGTGATCGAAAATTCCATCAATGTTCCAATCTATAATAGTTCGACCAGTATATGTAGAGGTATGACTTGTAAGGTCTTCTTCTAATTGGATATCAACTGGGGTTGGTCTTTTATAACATGGTCGGGCATTTATTGGTTGCCAATTTTTATTATAGTTGACTCGATTTATCGTATCCGGGGTAATATGATGTTCAGAAAATGCTTTTTGAATATTTGATATTGTGTTGGCAATTGATGGTTCAAAATTTTCATTTTTTTGGAACATTATTTCTTCTTGAAGAGTCATATTATCATGTTCAGGGATTTATGTTTTCCCTTTATCGTTAGCTGGTATAATAATATTTTCTTTAGGTTTGGGCTCTTTTATTTCTAATTTCGATAATTTGGAAATTAATTGATCCATTAGTGATTTATTATCATCACCTATATGAAATTTTTTTTTATTTAATTCAGGAGGAGGTTTAAAGAATAACTGTTTCTTTTCTTTATATGTGGGAGGATGTAATAAGTTTTCTATTCTAATACTTGCAGCTCGAACTGCTGATCTTTTATCTAATTTACATTGTCCTACACTATCTCACTATAAATGGTATAAAGACGTCTTTTTCTCTCGTTTACTTATACGAGAAGATAGTCATCTTGACCACTGGAAAGAAAAGTTCGCAGCAGGATTACCATATCTATTCGCTGAAAAGGTCAAAAAACGTCTGAAAAATAAAAATAGTGGTATAATCAATTACGCTCAATATACTTTAGGTGAATTATCCTCTGAAATATGTGCTGAAGGCTGAGCCCTATGCACATATATGAAACTTAAAAAACAACTTGATAAACAAAACATAAGTGGTAAAAAGGAGTTAGGAGACTTCTGCCAACAATTTGGCTATCATATTGATAAACACAAACCACATAAAATACATAAAATACATAGAAAGAAAAAACATCGCATTAATAAACCGAAAAAAACACATACGTCTTTTCCAACCAAACATAAAAAAATATAAGAAATTTACTAAATGTTTTGCATCTAAAAAATTCCAACAAAACAGTAAGAAATTACCTGTTTGCTATAAATGTGGAAAAGTTGGCCATTATAAAAGCCAATGCAAAGTCAAACAAAAATTAGACTCTATTACATTAGATGAAAACATCAGATATAAAACATATGACATTATTCAAATATATGATTCATCTATTAGCTCAGATACGGACACTACTTCAACAAGTAGTGATACATCTTTTGTAGGCACCATGCATAACGATGATTTCTATTGGTCCACGAATAGTAGTTCTGACACAGATGAAGAAATATGTAAATGTCCTATTACAACTTCTGATATCCATACGCTAACAAAAAAGGACAATCTTATTTTAGACCTAATAGAAAAAATTGCTGATCCTGATGAAAAAAGAGAAATAATTACTCAGTTTATTAATTTGACTAAAACAAAAACAAAACATATGCCATTAGTCAATCCTCCTGATAATTATAACTTTTCTGATATAATGAAACGTGTCAGTCAGCATGAAGCTACACAAAAAGAACCTACTATTGCTGAACTCAAAGCCGAAGTAAATACAGTCAAGATAAAAGTAACTCAATTAAAAAATAGAATTCAAATCCTTGAACTCCATAACAAAACCTCCGAAATAGACACTGATTCAGATGTCATTAAATTTGACCACTTACTCAAATCATATCATAATTTAAAGTTTTTTGTTTTATGGACCTGTAATATTTTTTGGGATAATAATTGAAAATCTTCTTGATTACTTGTAACAGATAGAGTCTGTTCTACTGTTTTAATAGCATATCTGATTTTTAGATCGAATGTGCCTTTCATATATACATCTGATATTGGTACTCTGGGTATGTTCCAATTTTTTATTTGATTTTAAATATCGTTAATAATAATTTCTTCTTTATTTTTTATCCTTAGAGTCCTATTAGTTGCACTGGTTGTTTTATCCAACAGACTCTTAATAAATTTCTCCATTATTAAGTTGCGGTTGAGTGTTATCTGGACCGTCCTCTTTGACTACCTCTTACGTCTTCTAGACCTCAGCGGCTCTTCTGGCCTAAACGGTCAATTGACTGGGTATCAGAGCGTCTCTAACCTCAATGCTCGGACTAACTTTCTTTAATGGATTAATTTGTTAAGTTTCTTAAGATAAAAGAACTAGTAATAACTCTTAGTCCTCTAATACAGGGTTGGCTCTGATACCATAAATGCGCCAAGATCACCCTATAGATACTAACAACTTCTAACAACTCAAATACAGGACTTATCTAAGGAATTGAAATATTAAACTATGATAAGATACTACTTGTTGTAATATGTTAACATAATATAAAAATGTTAAGATGATAACAATAACAGATACAATAGATATATCTATGACTATCCAAGAAGTAGGAGTACAATTACGAATTTTTATGTTAAATACTAATTTAAATTGCATCGCGGAACAAACATAATATTCACATATATTGATTCAGAAAAGGAAATACAAGCAAACATACTTACGGATTATTACAAATACATAAACTGGAAAATGACTGCCATTCGTGAGGGCAGTAAGAGGGTAGAGTTGATAAATTACAATCACACATGTAACAAATAAGGAAGAGTAAGGCGTTACCGACTTGAGATACGGTAGATTTACAACAGCACTGAGCGAAAGGAGTAAGAGAACAGAAAGAAGAGAAGAGCAAAAGAGAAGCTGAGCTTGATCTTCCTTAGTCTGCTGAAAATCCTTGCCAACCTTACTTCTGGTAAGTGAAACGGTTTATTTATAGAGGGCGAGAGGTAACTTGGTGTCGAAGGTATCCTTTCTGATTGGCGAGAGGTAACTTGATGTCGAAGGTATCATTCTGATTGGTTGCTGGAGAGTTGACGTGACGAAGGAATCTTTATAACTGTGCTTGAGACTTCGTGGCGAGCATCTGAGGGAGGTGTGACTGTAGTTGAAGTCACATCATGCATAAAGTGGAGTCATGTCGTGCATAAAGTGAAGTCATGTCGCGAATAAAGGTAATATAAGAAGCTGCTTTTCGAGTGGAGTCATGTCACAAATAAAGGAAAAGATAAGAATCTGCTTTATGTCAGATCATGTGAGCTGCTGCTGATGCTGATTGTATTAGTCGGGTCGCCGTATCGGGTCGTAGTATCGGGTCTAATTGTATTAGTCGGGTCGCCGTATCGGGTCGCAGTATCGGGTCGCAATTATGTTATTGGTCAGGCCTTTGGCTGAAGTCTTCTAACAATGGATTGCCAGATTGAACTGTTTCTTCTGACGTAGTCAGTGCAATGGTATCAGGAGCAAAGGTATTGAGAAGATTTTGCTCTAATTCTTCAAGGGTAGCATTAGGGTGTGCGAGTCTCATCTTTTTCAAATAAGCAGAGAATGTAGGTAGGCTGACTGTATTATGTGTTTGTGGGTTCAGGATATTGTTTTGAGGAGGTATGCGTTTAAGGGGTAAGGAGGCAGGATCAGTACTAAAAATATCCCACCATTTAACTTTGATGGTTTTGCCAAGTTTAGGAATGTACTCATGATTATGCGTATTATTTTCAGAGATGACATAATCCCATTTTAGGATCCAGGGTATTTAGTAGATGGCTATGAAGTAATGATGAAAATCATCCAATTCGGTTCGGTGCAAGTATTATGTTGTGCAAATTTGGTTTGAAAGGCTTGAAAAGAATCTGGTAAGATTTGTGCCTGAGATCCCCATAATAAAAACCAGTGGCGGAACCAGTTTGGGAATCTTTCGTAAATAGGGAGTTTATATATATATATACATATATGGGTCGTTGGGTTTATACTATTCCATCAGCTAGTGGGCTTACATAAT
>NW_006497023.1:693891-755590 GCF_000471905.2 Amborella trichopoda
ATAGTTCTCAGGTAGGGCTGACCTCATAAGAAGATGCAATAGAAGTATTATGAATATGCAATAAAACCCAGAGAAAAAAAAAGGTACCTGACTTGATTGGAATAGAGAGAATCTAAATTTTTATAACAAGTAATGATGGATTGTGATAAAGATTTATATAGGATTTGACCATGGTGTGCTTGGGTATGATGCAGTCCTACTGATGCAATATCCATGCAATACATCTCCTATTTCCATGCATAGCTACAATATAATATATTCTATTGTCTTTTAATAATATTCCTAAAGAGTATGCTCACCAGGTGCACGACATTCTTATAGAGAACATTTTCAAGATCATCAAAAAATCATTCAGTTTCATAGAAGAATAAAATTTATTTAATTCGCACATTCCTAAATGTTCACCTTTTTATCATCATCCTTCGAAATTTGGATTAAGTGTGCCAAAAGCATGAAGTAACTCTAGAAACTTTCAATTTATGGGACCAATAAAAGATCATGCTTTGGCAAGTTAAGAGAGTTTATGAAGATCTGTTGAATAATGCCGTTGAGCATTATCAAATCCCAAAGCATTTGCAATACTAGAAAATTGAAAGGGTATGTAATTTGATAAAGGGTGAGGTGACCCAACAATCACATACTGGATATGAACATGGATTTACTTTTGGAGAATGGTACGTGGAACACACTGTACAGCTAGTACAATTCAAGGTTTAGTTGGATCACCTCATCATCATCAAAACCTTTTCCCAACTTATTGGGGTAGGCTATAAAAATCCTGGTCAGCCATTCTACTCTATCAAGCATTATACCCTCAGTGAGGCCATAAATCCCCATATATTTTCTCACTACTTCCAGCCATGTCCTTTTGGGACTACTCCTTGCTCTTTTTAGCCGTCCACTTGAACTAACTTCCACCTCCTAATATGTGTTGTACTGGATCTACGCGGCACATAGCCAATCCACCTAAGTCCACTTTCTTTTATCTTATCACCAATTGCCACACCTAACTCTCCCAAAAAAATTTATTTCGAATTCTATCCCTTCTTCTCTTGCCACTCATCCATCTCAATATCCTCCATAAAACAAAGCCGGTCTCACAGTTGTCCTACAGAACTTGCCAAGAGAACATGGAAACCATGAGTTGTTAAACACAAGGAACCAAAAACACCATAGGAATAGTTTTGAAAGTAAAGCAGTAAATTAGGGGCATAAATGGAACAATTAAGTCTACATGTTTAGCACACGTT
Organism: Amborella trichopoda; assembly: GCF_000471905.2. The sequence continues at coordinate 695,142 of NW_006497023.1, forward strand.
ATAAGCTCACACAAGGGCATTTCTATAATTTGATCATTAACTATAATAATATTTATTACATAACTTATCCTAGAAAGGATCATGTCATTTCTATCTCTCATTCTCATGCAACTCCCTCCCTCTCTCTCTCTCACACACCCCTATCTCTTTTTCCTCTAATCTCTCTCTATTTCTCCTCCTCCTTCCAGTAGTGGCTATTTATAGTAGACGTACATCAAATATCTTTCAACTTGGTATTCAAGCAAGGTTAGATTGAAGAAGTGAGAGTTGGGTGGTAAAATACAGGGCAATAACTACTGGTTTCAGCAATATGTCCAGACAATGGAAGAAAATTCAGTAACGAAGAAATCCTTAAAAGGCTACTTTATGAAGATCGTGGTGAAGTGTCTGTTGAAAGAAGTGTTATTTTTTTGGGGGAAGAAGTGTTATTTTCAAGGGTTCATTCTTATATCTGATTTCTTCGGTGAAAAGTACACATTTTTTAGGGTTCCACCCAACAAGAAAAAAAGGGGAAAATTAGGGTTTTTTCATGAACCATTGATTAGGTTTTTCCTTATGAAAAACCTGATGTTTGATGTAGATGAAATAGCATTACGGTTATGGTACATTTGAAATTGGTGGCTATAAGTGTAAGATTGATTGGCCAATGCACTTTGTTGTGCTTTTTGTGCTCATGATGAAGAGTGTTTAGAAAGAAATCTGTGGGTGTATCCAGATTTCAACAACAATATGATTTGTTTTTCTTGTGCCTTAAAAAGGAACAACGTCACAATAAACATCAAGTATGAAATACTCTAGACACCAAATCACTACGGTTAAAATTTATGGTACAAACTATCTAGAATGAGCCCGATCTATTAGGATACGTCTTGAAGGCAGGAAACAAATCGGGTTATATTGACAGTCATATAGGCAAAACCTATGTAAAGAAGCCCTCTTATGCTATTGGGAAGCTGAGGAGATAATTATTATGAATTAAAGCTTGAACTATATATAACCAAATTTGAGACGCACATTTATGATTTATAATACTTCAAAGGAGGCATGGATGCAGCAGCTCAGGCCTATTCACAAAAGGAGAATACAGAAAAAATATGAGTTGGAAGGTTTCTAGGATGAGCTGAATCACTACCAACCCATAGACTGCTCCCATTGGGAAAAAGAGCATAGAAAAAATTGACTGGAGACTACAAAATGAAATCACATAACATTCATTGATAAGAAAATTCACTTGTCAATTTTAGTTGGTTGTGGGAGTGGTGAGACACAAGTTTTCCAACACAATGACATCTACTCTGACACACATCTAATAAGGTTTTCTGTAATGAGCATAAACCGGAGACTACGAAATGAAATCACATAACATTCACTGATAAGCAAATTGACTTGTTTATTTTAGTCGGTTGTGGGAGTGGTGAGACAATTTTTTGAACACAATGACATCTACTATGTCACACATCTAATACGGTTTTATTGACAGTCATATAGGGAAAACCTATGTAAAGAATCCCTCTTATGCTATTGGGAAGCTGACGAGATAATTATTATGAATTAGATCTTGAACTATATATAACCAAATTTTATACGCACATTTATGAATTATAATACTTCAAAGGAGGTATGGATGCAGCATCTCAGGCCTATTCACAAAAGGACAATACAGCAAAAATATGAGTTGGAAGGTTTCTAGGAGGAGCTGAATCACTACCAACCCATAGACTGCTGGGAGAAAGAGCATAGAGAAAATTGAGTGGAGACTACGAAATGAAATCACATAACATTCATTGATAAGAAAATTCACTTGTCTTTTTTAGTTGGTTGTGGGAGTGGTGAGACAGAAGTTTTCCAACACAATGACATCTACTCTGAAACACATCTAATAAGGTTTTCTGTAATGAGCATAAACCGGAGACTACGAAATGAAATCACATAACATTCACAGATAAGCAATTTGACTTGTTTATTTTAGTCGGTTGTGGGAGTGGTGAGACAATTTTTCGAACGCAATGATATCTACTATGTCACACATGTAATACGGTTTTCTGGGATGAGATTAAACCCAAACGAGAATTCGCTAGTCACATCAAATGCCATTATATACAGTATTTGTCCTCATGATTCAATACGATAAATTTCTTACTATGCTTCCTTTTCCTCAAAGCAGACGGCTTTAATTAAATAAAAAGCTTCAGACTGAACAGATGTAGAATTTCCAAGATGTATCCAATACCAATCATGTGTCGAATGGTCAGAATGGCTTACTCTAACTTCTTAATAGATTCAATAGTGATCTCAGTTGATTCAAGAACTTTATGAATATCTGATTGGGCTTTCTCCATTTTCGAGGGATGGTACATTGAAGTAAACCAGATCTTATCAGTATAAAAGCAGCACCACAAGATACTATTCAGCAAGTCCGCCCTTCATTAGAGTAAACGAAATGAACATGAAAGTTATCCATAATAGATTCCAAGAAATATCATACAAAGGGTGCAATTGATTACATACTTGAGCAAGTAGAAAAACAGCCCATGTAAGAACTGCTGCTGTTGTTTCATGTCCAGCTATAAGCATAGTCATGAGATCATCTCTAAGCTGTTAACAAATATTTCAAGGAAAATACGTTCAACATACTAATAATATCCCAAAAAAAAAACGCTGGAAAGCAACGACAAAACAAGTTGAAAAGTGAAAACAAGGCTACACTTTATTTTGTGTGTGTTTCTTTTTAGGAATTGGTGACATGTTATAATTACATAGGAAATAGATTTACAAAAACCCATGAGATGTGTTTATGGGCATCCCACGGACCAGGTGCTCTAAAACTGTACAATTAAAAAATCAACTATCAAGATAAATAAAGGAAAGATTAGGGACGTAGTCTGGAGATGAAGAAAGAGGGGGGGAACAGCAGAGAGAGGATGTCAGGAGGGAGAAGTAAAGTAGGAATGTGGGGTAAGGGGTAAAGAAGATTCCTTGGAGAGAGACAAAGAGTGTAACAAAGCAAAGAGTGAGAGAGCAAAGCGGAGATGAAAAGAAAACAGAAAGCAGACACAAAAAGAATACATGAAGGAAGGTCAAAGGAAAAAAGAAAGGAAGGCATTCCACAAACCGGAGCTCTATCCAAAAAAAGGTTACAGGGTGGCTGTACTGCAGCATGTGCAAGTGTAGCCAGTTTTAGGCGGTGTGTGTATTTTTTTTTTTAAGAAGATCCAATAGAGTTAACATGTATTACTATCTCTTCTTACCTGCCGATCATCGACATCCTCTCCCCTCATGTCATCAAAGAACCTGAGCAAACTTGCGTCCTGCGAAGATATCCAAAAAAAAGTAGCTATAGATTCATACTATATTCTACATTGAAACTATTTGTCTATTTTCTGATACAACAATTTTGAAAATTGCAGAGAAGGCCACAGACCTTTAATGTTGAGTAATCTCTTTGTTGAAGTTTCTCAACATCAGTTTCCTACAATTATGCAAAAGAAACCAAGTTAAGGCATTCCAGAACATATATTATCCAATACTGAGAATCTCATCTCAGAAGAAATCACTGCTTAAAGGATAGACTGATAGAGCACAATAACCTAAGATTTCTTCAAAACTAACTGACCACATCACCAATGAAATAATGACTTACTCAACAATACTACATTCTTTCTTTCTCAGCCCAGAGAAACCTGTTCGCTTATCTGATGTAAACATTCATTATGCTTTTCCATACTAATCAAGATGATATAATACTATAGTATAAAAATCATGGTTGTTGGCGAAGGGGCTTTTATCCTGATTCTAGAAAAAAGGGAAATTTAGCAAATACCAAAGCAAAGGTATCCTACTCCAAACCACTCCTGGCACAACTCAAATCAATGTTAACCCCACAACGATGGCTTGCCAGGTTGGCTTCATTCAAGTGAGGAGTTTGAGAGATTCATTTCTTACTTATGAAGGGAGATAGAAGTTAACTTCTCTGGAAATATGAGTGTTATATAAAGCATATTATGCGATTTGAAAACTCTCTAAATACAAAGGTTGCATCAACAAAATGTAAGCGAGACTGGTGGCAATTCAAAATTGAAATCACTAAAAATGAAATAACAAACACAAACTGAAATATGAAAAGACTTCTATATGACAGAAGTTAGAGGCAAACTGTGGAAGAGCTCTCAAGAGCCAGAAAAGTTACATAGTGGCAAGACTTTGATGTTCTTATAAACAGGAGGTTGTGAATTTGAGGGACTTAAAACAACAAAAATTTGGATGATAGACAAAAACCTCACTTCCAACTTATGTTACTGCCTACAATACATAGGTGGAGATTTTGTCTTCAACATTACCCGTTTAAACTCATTACTGATGATTTGCTGTTTTCCACCACCACATGCCTCTCTGTCTGCTCCAATTCTATTTATACATCCAAATATGTCCCCTTCAACAGAATTTCGTGAATCATGAAAGAATGTTGTTAAGGATATAACGAATGATGTGCAAGGGCAAACATGTAAATAGGCATTTATATTTTGCCTTAGTTATTTTATGTTCATAAGATATAAGTGACATTTGCAATTGGCATAATTGTAATCTTACATTGTTTGTCTTGGACGATCCATTGTTCATGCACCCATTCTCCTTCTTTACTTGTGCATGTCTTCTTTCCTTCATGAATAATTTTCATGGTATCAAAACATTAGTTGGAGATCGATCCAAAAGGTTTTAGTTGAACTGTGATACTGATTCTATTTCCTTCCCTTCTTGAATACCAAACACTACTCTTTTTTTTCCTTCTCAATTCTAATTCTCTCTTCTCCTATCCTAGTATCTTTAATATCAGTTCTAAATCCTATCCTCCTTCCTTGATACTAATTTCTTTCTTATCTCCAATTTTATTATTTACAATCCCTAACCTCTCTTATATCATCTCAATTTCTTTCCACTTTTAATCAATATTATTCCACCTTATTCATTATCTCAAATTCGAATCTCAAACTTCCTTTATGTCTCAGATCTATTAACCCTAATTCCACCCTTTGATTATCTGAAATCAATATACGGACTTAAACAGTCTCCTAGAACAAGGTTTAAAAAATTCAGTGAGGCTCCGCTGAAAGTTGGGTTCATAAGGAGTAATGTTAATCATACACTCTTTATAAAGACAGATATTGCTCGAATTACTGACCCTGTTGTGTATGTTTATTATATTGTTGTGACAAGGAATAATGTGAAGGGCACTAAAGATCTTAAATCTTATTTAAGCAAGGTGTTTGATATCAAAGATTTAAGACCCTTTAAGTATTTTTTGGGAATTGAAGTGGCGAGATCAAAGAAAGTAATAGTCATCTCCCAGAGAAAATATGTGCTGCATATCCCAACAAAGAAAATATGCGTAGCATATTCCAGAGAAAATATGTCTTGCATATCCCAGAGAAAGTTTTTTTTGGGAATTGAAGTGGTGGGACCAAAGAAAGGGATAGTCGTCTCTAAGAGAAAATAGGTGTTTGATATTCCAATAAAGGGGGATGTTGGGATCCAGAATTGCGAATACTCTATTGAGTCAATCATAATATTCATGGAGAAAGGGGAGAGCTAATCAAAAGATCTTAATCAGTATCAAGGAATAGTGGGCAAGCTTATATATCTCACAATCACTCGACTAGACATTTCTTTTGCGGTTAGTGTGGTCAGCCAATTTATGCATGCACCACGTAACCGCACCTCGATGTGTTTAGAATATTAAGATGTCTCAAGTCTCCATCAGGGAAAGGGATATTTTCTCCAATCAAGGATAACTTGATGTTGCAGTTTACACAAATGCTGATTGGGCTAATTGCCAAACTGAGAGAAGATCTACAACTGGCTATTGTACCTTCGTGTTGGAAAACCTGGGTACTTGGAAAAGCAAGAAGCAAAATGTGGTAGCAAGATCAAGTGTTGAAGCAGAATACAAAGCAATGGCTCATAACACACGCAAAGTAATGTGGATCAAAAGTGTTCTTTTTTATTTAGGTGTTAGAGTTAACCTTCCCATGACTCTATATTGTGACAATGAAGCAATCATTCATATTGCAGAAAATCTTGTTTTTCTTGAAAGAACTAAACACATTGAAGTAGATTGTCACTTTATCAGAGAGAACGTTGTTGCCAAGTTCAAACTCCTCATGTGAAGTCTAAAGATCAACTTATAGATATCTTCATCAAAGTTATTGGACGGAACAAATTACATGATATCACAAGGAAGCTGAGCATGATTGGTATCAATGCACCAGCTTGAGGGGGAGTGTCGAAAATAAAAAGAATAAGCTTTATTGTATTTGATGGACAGAACTGCCATTTATCTTTTGTTTACTCCTTCTCTTCCATATGTTTCAAAATAGGGGCAATATTGTCCATAAGTTACTTAATGTTATAGGAGGGGTAGAGGTCATAAGTGACCCCTAAGCCACTCACTTTCCCTTTATATCTCTCACAACTCTCTCTCTGCTTCTCTATCTTTATTTTCTTTCCTCTCTTTCTCACTCTAGATCCTACCAACTGTTTTCTTTTCTACTTTAATTTCAACTCTATGCACCATCTTGCGGGAGAGTGTTGTTAATCATGTTCTATAACAACCCAGTCGGAAGATGAAATATCAACAAGAATCTATGAGTCACAGTATACGCACCTGCCTTGTTTTTTTTGCATTGCAAATGAGCTCATCAAGACAATCATTGATAACTTTGAGGTCACTATGGAACTTCCGCTGACGTGGAACTATCCATCTTGCAAAAGGAAACTTCCAATAAGGAACATAGAAAGTGGAGCGATGTTCAGCTTCAAACAAAGTACCATAGACTGACTGAAAATCACAAGATTCCCATGACATTCTAAAAACCATAAGCATTTGCACTAACAACAAAATTGCAAGGTACTTAAGTCAATGAGAAAAATCTCAATAAACAAAAAAAATTTCAAATGCATCCTAGACATGCTAATCCATTCATTTAATATAATTATACCCAAGCCGAACCATGTAAAATCAAAACAACAATGTAAGCAGGCAGAATTATCGAGATAAAAAACCCAATCACTTGTGTGATGAATATTTTATTGCACCACGCTATATACATAGTTTTGAATTTAGGCGTGGTACCAATAAGCGATAAAATGGGAGAGGATAGACTTAGGTGGGATGGCCATGTGTGGCACGACCAAGTACAGCACTTGTTAGGAGGTGTGCGTTAGTTCAAGTGAAAGGACTGAAAAAGACAAGGGGTAGGCACAAAAGGACTTGGTTGGAAGTAGTCTGAAAAGATACGGGGACTTAGGGTCTCACTGAGAATATGGCCTTTAATAGAGCAGAATTGAGAACTACGATTCATGTAGCTGACCCCAATTAATTGGGAAAAGGCTAAAACGATGATGATGATATGCATAATTTTAGGTCCTCAATCTAAATAGGTATTTTATTTGACGGACTAAGTTTACGATGTACTCCCATGGGAGCACACTATACTCCCTCTTTTCAAGGGACTTCATTTTTGTGCGTTTTATACAGTTTGGATCTTGAACAAAGTCAGTCTTTATCTCATTAAAACTCACATGACTTAGTTCGGACCTTCATGATCCGAATAGGTCAATCACTCAAAAATGAGAACAAGTGATCTGGATGAACATGTCTATCACTCATAAAAAATTACAAGTGAGCCGCTTACGAAATCGCAAAAATAAGATACATGAGCGTAATCATCATCATCATCATCATCCAAGCCTTATCACAATTACTTGGGGTCGGCTACATGAATCTTGATCCTCCATTCTTCTCTATCAAGGGCTATACCCCCAGTAAGACCAAAAATCACAGTAGGTTTTCTCACTACTTCTATCCATGTCGTTTTGGGCCTTCACTTTGCCCTCTTAGAGCCTTCCACTTGAACCAAATCGCACCTCCTAACCGGTGTTACATTAGATCTATGTTGCACATGGCCAGTTCACCTAAGTATACTTTCCTTGCTCTTATCGCCAATGTGTTTAGCAGGACTCGCTAATACAACCAGTGTGGACTAGCTCGAACCCCTCAAACGATTTGATGGCCAATCTGGCCCTAATAACATTGAGACAAATCCAAGAAGCAAGGAGAAATACATACATTTCATACAAAGAAGAGATTCAAAAAGATATTCAATGCTTTTTTAATAGTAAAAAATTATTGTACAAGGAGGACCTTCCCTGTTTTATCTAACTCTGCATCACAACGAATTAAGCTGCTCATGAATTTTTGCCTGTGTACCATGAGGCTAACTTCCATCAACACCCCTCCAATTGGAAGTCTTTTCTCTAAAGAAATAGATATTCTAAAGCAATTTCACCTTCCATCCGCACATAAAATCTGGGAATTTATTTCTTATTTTGAATAATAGGTTAGTGCAGTCCCTATGCAGTTCTTTTCTAAGTGATAGATCCTCCATAATCTTTCCAGTTCGGCAACTGTTAATGAGTCATAAAGTCCAATGGTTTAAATGGGAAAAACAACAATTTTGAAGTAGTGGCAGTACCTCCTGACTAGGAAATATACATCTGTACACATTACAAGTTTATCTCAAAATGAATTCAACAAGTCAGCTTTTAATGTCACGTGTTTCATATGAAACAATTGATGAAGCTCAATATATAGTGCAAGCAGCCCATTAAGCAGGTTATAAAATTTAAGAAATGAATTTATAATACAACTGTAAACACCTTGATGATTGGTGATTCTTTTGTGACAGAGCCAAAGTCATAGTTGAAGACACCCAACCCAATAATGTCGAGAGCCAAGCTAGAAAACTCTGCTTCGAGATCCACCTTTAGATGCCCTTCAGGAGAATTTTCCATTTGATACATATTTTCCAGCTTCATCACCATGCTCTCTGAACATTTACTAAAAACTGACCATAGCTTCTAAAAACAATGTATGAAACCCAGGCACAATAGCTGAAACCAATGCAGAATAAAGGACAAGCATCAGATAAATGAGCACCCCAACACATATAACATCAGAATACTCCGAAAAATGAATAAAAAGAATATAAAGGAAAACAAGCACATTAAACAATTTACAATTATTAATTCTAACTTCTACTAATCTTAGAGAACTTCCCACATTGGCAGAGCACGAGCCATAACAGTTAGAAAGAAATGGCAGATAAAATATATGGAGATAATAGAATAATAGCGTGGACAATTTACTAACCCGGGATTCGTCTCATATAAACAACCAGTTAATTCTTGTTAAACAAACTCCAAGGATTATTCACAGTATAGTCTACCAGATTTATCTCTCTGTTTCCCGTTTGCTCAAGTATGTAAAAGCAGCGATAAACAGTTACTCCTTGTGCTGTATGTTGTATCTCATTTCTTTTCTGTTTGTTATATAAGGATAGGACCCTTGTGCTGTGTGTTGTATCTCATTTCTTTTTAGTTTGTTATATAAAGTCAGGAAATTCTAAGATAGATATTTCTATACTCATATATCTCAGAAAGTATGAAAAACCGACAACTCTCAAATGTCAAAACCAATATAAAAGTTACCTATAGAATCCGTTTTGAGGGAGAAAATTTTCATTGTTACATAATAAACAAAAAATACAGTCATAAAGATTTCTACTATTGCCAAAATAGTTATAAATTCTCTTTCTTTGCACTTCTTACTCAGCATGTCTTTAGTTCATCTCGCATCTTGGTACAAGCCTTTTGCGGACCTCAATGTGGATCCATGATGAAAACTAAGAATTAATCTAGAATTTCTCTTCTTAAAATCAGGTAAACACTAATGGTGAATGAAAGAAGTGGCTTTGTGGAATTCAAAGCAATAAAATAAATTTTTTTCTCTTTTTGTTTTATTAATCAATCTGAATTCTACTTAAAATTGTCTGTAAATAAGAAAACAAACCCTAAGCACAACCTGAGACCTTTGTTTTTACTGCGAAAATGAATAACCATAAACCAGGAGTGAAAAACAAGTTTCCACTAAATATTTAAGTACAAATAATATTCCTGAAAAATCAGAATAACTATGCAAATATGACTGAAAGACAAAACAATAGCTGGGAAGACTTACTCGAGTATGCCTAGGGTCAACCCCATAGGACTTAGTACACCTCACACCAAATTTCCTAACCAATGGAACGCTCTGATCCTATTGGTCTTGCTGACTTTTGCAATCTAAGAAGCATCGTTATGCAATATCTCACAAACTAGGGTTTTCTTTATGAGAGCACAACACTATTATGGTGTCTACAACCCCATTTGAACACTTACGGCATGCCACAAAGCACCTCCCTGTTTCTAGGGCTGGGCGTGCATCCCTCAAGACCATCCCTTGTTCCTTATGGGGCTGGAGAGCCAAAGAGAGAGCGAAAGAGAGAGAGAGAGAGAGAGAGAGAGAGAGAGAACTAGAGAGATGAAAGAGAAAAAGGGGCATGGAGAAGAGTCAAGAGAGAGAGAGAGGATAAGAAATTGTATGTTATAAGTAAGGGGGGTATTCATCTCCTTATATAGGTGACGCAGAAAAATAGAAAAAAGAGGCAAAACAATTCATTAAACCATCAAAACAGGCCATAGTTGAGTAGACATCGCTTTCCTTGTACAAAAAGGGGAACCTAAAACCCTAGATTGGGATTCTTATTACCACTCACAGCCTGTTTTTACTGTTCATACCTCAAAAGTGTTAGAAACCCTAAGACCCTAAAAAAAATCAAAACTAACCCCACTTAAAATATCATAAGATCAATCACCCATAAGTGCCTTCTCTTAAATTAAAGGAAAAAAGTTGATCTAGAGCCGAGGCTCTAAACAATCAAATTAGAGGCGAACTCAAATATTTCACTACAAGAGGTTGTTTCGATGCCCAAATATCCTCAAATTGATCATCTCGACATCAAGACGTATGGACATGAGAAAAAAATGGATTTAAAGTTTTGAAATAGTGCATCTTGTAACGCACTTTTGGACTTTATAGGTGCCCCCTCGCTAATATCATGGAAAAGATATTCAGGACAGGAGAAGAGGGTAACTGTCCCATTCTCCCATATGGTAATAGAAGGTTATTTAAAGGGGTGTTCCTTCAACTTCTTGTGTCATTTTCCCAATCCTTTTATATTACCTTTTTCTTCTTTTACTCTACAGGTAATGATTTGGTTATGCACTTATCGCAGGCTTGAGTAAACCTGCTAACCATTATCTGATAAAAAACTAATCCATAGATTGGAAAGTTAAGTATTTATTATAGTTATTTTACATAGTAAGATCTATATAATTTTAAGCAACATCATATGAATATAAATTACAAAGCCTATTTGAAAGTTTATTAATAGAATAGAGATAAACATGACAGCCAAAAAAGAAAGGATTACTACAAATGTGAATAGATGTATGTCCACATACGCATAGGTAGAGTGATAGAATTAGAAAGAGAGACACGTACCCAAATCGCACACACATATCTCATGGAATTTTCAGTGTTCCATGCCCATTGACAACTGTGGGAGTGACAACATAAGCAATTTCAATAAAACACTTGGGAGGAACTTCAGGCATTTTGAGCTTGTAGACAAGACCCACAGATCATGCAGACCAAGCTAATGTAGGTCATTTCAATGCTCACCCACTGGGTTTTAACACTTTGGACTCATATACTAATACAAAATGATTCTAACAAAAAATAGTGACTTATCAACTAATGCAATTTCTTTGCTTTTCGAGCTCTGAGCAAAATGTGAAGAAAGCACTTTGAAAACTTTGAAGATTGTGTTGAGTTGCAGAGTACCTAGTTAGGAAGCTTTGATAGTATGCTCCAAAAAACCTGTAGAATTTTTATCCAAATTCATCAAACAAACTTCAGTGACTACTTTCTAGATGAAATAAGGAATAGCTGTAACACACCTCTAGGAACCAATCATATAGAGAAAACAACAATGGGCGGCCAAACAGATCAGAAACAGCGCCTTCTGCCACAGGCATTCTACCAATACGACCCCCGCTCAACAAATTAGTCAGAAGATTACTTGCATTGTCCAATAGATTTTTTTCGAACTTTGTTTCATTTTTGCTGGTAGACTGGCATCTGAAAAACTATGGTTGGCAAACAACGTTACTTACGCAAAAAATTGATCTCAAATAAGCTCTTTTCCAAGAAATTTAGTGATCAGAAAACAAACGCTTTTATCAGAACTTAATAGAGGAAATAATAGCAATTTCAAGCATAGAAGTACTGGTTTTGATATATTTGCAAGGAACAATAGACCAAATAAAAATAAAATGGGAAAGACAACCAAATCAAACATTCATAAAATTGTCACATATTGGGAATTTAAATTTATAAACTGGTGACGATCACATGAAGTTCTAGAATACTAACTTTTTTATGTTCCAAACGCAATAAAAATTTTCCAAAAGAAGAAGACAAAAACTGAGCACATTAAGTAACTGAGGAACTTGAACAAGCTGTTCATCAAAAATTAAATGGAAATGAGTTCCATTCCAACTTTAACAGCATGTAAGAAAGGGAAAATTGGTTATCAGTCTATTGGAAAGGGAAAATTGGTATCAGTCTATTGGAAGAGGTTAATGCAGATTTCTCACATTAAATTCCATAGCACATGTCACTAAAATTAAAATAATATAAATAGATACAGAGATAGTGCAATCAGTCGAAACACTGAACAAAGTACCAACCTAATGTATCTATATAATTGTTAGTACCTTACCTTTTTTTGGTACCTAATGCAATTCATTTAAGTAGTAATAACAAAAATACACTGTAATCCTTGGTTTCTTTTCCTCTAACGAGAAATGTTGCTCGAGGCCATGGTTTAGTCATTCCATGGAATCCAAGTTGCAACTTGATCTACACATGAAGAATTCCGCTGTGTGAAAGTGTACATAGAATGTTATCGTTCAAAGTTTGATCCTTTTTATTTGAGTTTTCATTTCCTTCCTTGACAAGATCTACAGTACACAAACATTAGTATAGAAAGTTGCTGTGCTAGAAGAGATCGGAATTTATAGTAGATCTGGTATATTGGAGTTGGTGGTAAACAATTCAAGGGCCTTAAGATTTGAACGCAATTTCCAAGGGCCTAATGGGCCAAAGGAAGGAATAGTAATAAAGCAATTCAGTGAATATCGATATGCTGACCATCAAAAAGATTATTCAAGACCTTTTCATAAACCAAATCTAATTTTACAGAACAATGAACAATTCTGTAGAAGATTTAAGAATGTTCTGTACAAAGGAAAAAAAATGATTATCAGTAAATGACTAAAGAGTTGAGGGATTCAAAAGAAAAAAAAAAAAAACAACTAAATAGCGGTGAAGAGTTGATTATATGCATCAGTTAACTGACACAAAAGAAAAGACTACATGCATCCATGTGGGAATAAGAATTCCAAATTATTAAGACTAACGTATATGTCCAAAACTGGTACAATTTTTTCATGTCTCAGGATGCATGCATGAAACAGAACACTAAAACAAAAATAATTATTTGTGTGAAAATAGAAAGAAAATTATCGGGAAACCATTACACAACCTCCGGCACTGTCAAAACAAATCCATGAATCTGCTAATTATGCAAACAACTACCCCATGTATTAATACCCTGCAGCACTAATTGTTGGATTGCATCAACAAATAGTCAAAGCAATTACATACTTACTCTTAGTATACTAACCTTTTTTTTTTTTTTTGATTAAAATAGTTATTTTGGGACACAGGAGAATTTCGTTTATGCCATTGAAAATATAAGATAAGTATCACGAATTGAGACCAGCCACCCACCGAAACAGTAGAAAGGAGATAGTACATGGTTTGTAACTCTAATGCGTGTTATGTTCCATCCATTGTGGAACAAGAACAAATGCCCAACTGATATTATGCAAGTTCCCATGTAATTAACCCAACCACTAAGGAAATGCTACCTTATTTATTAACATTGATCCATGTTCATAACAGACAGAATCCAGTGGAATTTAACCCATTGTGAAACAGGCTGAAATTCACCCCATTGAGATTGTCCACGTTCTAATTCCATCAAAGCAAGAGCTGGAAATCATAAACATAAGAACGAAAAGCCGAAAGGGCCGAAAATGTATATGGCGCGAACAAGAGAAACTCACCTTAGTATAAACCCATTGTTCCTCCTCTTCTACTGATACTTGCCAGGAAAAGGAATATGAAATATGCAATTCAGTGACCCAATTTCAGACGCACGACTTGTGTGAAAGCGGGAACGGCCATTAACAGTACTTGGTGAGAGAAGCAGAGCCATCGGGAGGGCTGAAAGTGCAAGGAACCACCGCTTAGAGTGAAAATGAGAAGATAATATTTTATGGACCCGGTTTCTATGAGTCCCCCGACCCATAGTGTTATCGTGTGCCCATTTCTCATGTGCCCATTTCTCGGGACCACAGTATTCTGGTGTGCCCATTTTTTATATAGATATTGCATCCAAATTTGTTGAGATCCATCATCTACACACTATGAATGATGATTGTGAATATAAAAAATAAAATTTTAAAACACTTTTTAAACAAATTTCCTATCCATTTGGATAGGATTATTTAGTTGGAGAGGTTCGAGCCCACAACAATTTTCAATATTATAGAGTATGGCTTCTATAAGGTTGCTGTAATCCAATTAAAGGCGCACCTTCAAATTTTATCCTTATCGTGTAAATTTGGTCTAAAGAAAATCTTCAAATCTGTTTTCATATCTGATTATAAAATTTTGAATTTCAAAAATATTTAAAAATAAAGATCTTGAAAATAGACGGCTTAGATAATGTATTGTAAAATGCACTATTTTTGGAAATCAAAATCTTTTTATTTTTTCATATTCATACATCTTGTTATCGAGATAATCAATATGTAATTCTACATTTGAAAGTTGCAACCTTATATAAACTTTTTCTCATATAAATAAATAGAGCAAGCCTACTCGCTGCAAAATAAAAGTAACACGTGGGCCGGCAAGTGTATTGCGCAATGTCTATCTATATATATATAAAAGGGTAATGGAAGACCTGTTGCTCGTTTATTCTCTTCCACGGAGTTGTGCAGAGAGAGAGAGATGGAGAGTGGATTGGCAGTGGTGGACAAAGTTGGTGGGCGATCCACTCTCACACGCTGCTTTGCTAAGTACCCACTTAAACTAATATCTCCCACAAAGGTAAATAATTATCAATTTTTTGGGTGTATATTATCTGTATGATCCTAAATAGTCGAAAAAAAGCTTTAATGATAATCATCTTTCAGTATAATGTTATTTTTAAAATTAAAATACTAATAAAGTAAATTTTTATTTGGGCAGGTGGGTTCATGCAAATCAGATGTAGTGTGGGTTTACATGGTTTCTTTTGGAGGGGGCATGGTATCGGTATGCAATTGAAATTTTTGCTCTCTTTTTGTCTTATGTTTTTTTCGGAGTAATTTACTTTTTGCAGTGATTTATGTATAGACGATAAAATTTAGATTACATACGAAAATGCTCCACTTATATACAATCCCAATATTTTGTAATTTTAGATAAAATACAAAATGCTTCACTTATATACAAATGAAGCATTTTGTAATTTTCCACCTATAAGCATAGCATATTGTATTTTTAATCGATAAATTCCTACTTGCACTTTTGTTGAGGAGCACAGGGTGATCATGTATCATGCGCGATGAGTGTGGGAGATGATTGTACGGCAGTCTTGACCACCCAAGCTTCTACAAAGGTTGGTGTAGTACCTGCAGTGCTTGCTTTTCAGTTTCGGTTTCGTTTTTGTTCTCTGCATTTCATCAATTACTTTCTGGGCCGATCTACAATTCAATTATGCAACAATCAACTTAACCCTAACCTGGCAAGCGCTTCATTTCCAAATTGACTTTGACTACGATTATGAATAGCAAATAAATTTTGAACGCCAATGGCGAATATCTGTGGTCTCTTATTTTTTGAAAAATAAATTAAGGGGAAAGTTTCTTACCTGTCCTATCTGTTCTGAGATTCTTGAGTGAGGATAAGCCACATTTATGTTCATACACTTGTAAGCAAAGATGTCAAATCTGTTTAGAGTGAAGATCTCTTGGAAAGCTTCTGATCTATCTATCTCTCTTTCTAGCTTCTTTCAATCTTTCCATGTTGATGTCATTAACGGCTTCCCTTGAGCATCTCGGGAAATACAGTCGATTTTTGTTCCAGAGAGAGAATGGGGGGAATAGGAGCTGTTTCTAGAGATAAAATGGTTCTTGGGGGATGAAGAGAGAGAAAATGGCTATCGGATTGAATTTGAGAAGCGTTTGGCTGGATCCTGACCGGTTCTGGCTCTTGAATTTGAGCGTTCGGCTGGTTTTTATATTGCTGGATTCCAGGCCAAATTTCAGATAGGGATGGTGGCTTCTTTTTTGGAATGAATGGGCAACAGTACCCTATTCCCCTGGGAGGCTGCTAATTTTGTTGGCAATATCAGAAAATGAATTTTTAAAGTCATCCAAATCACTAGGAACAGGACTTCGGCTTTAAGTGGTGAGATAACATTATCAGCCCTTGATTTCAATTCCTGCCACGAAGATAAATAAAAAATATATATCCAAATAACTCTAATATATCCACATCGATTGGGTAAAAAATACTGGATTTATGAAGTAAACTCCTTAGTTAGAATGAGAAATACTGTTTAATCTGGTTATGCACAAAAAGACTGGATAAGAGTTTCTTCAACTTTGAACTTGGGTATACGAGACAGCCTCACTTTTTGGGGAATGAAATAACGGACTTGGTGTGAGAAAAAAAAATGCAATGTAATTCATGTTGGCCCAAATACAGTTGTTAGCAATAATTTAAAAAGAGAAAGCTTATGTAAGATGCAACATGGTGTTGGAATTGATCCTACGATACTTGAGGGCTCTCATAGAGATGAGAGGGCACCTCGCTTACGCCCACCTCACAATGAATCATAAAGGAGAGAAAGAGGTTTTAGGGAGAGTAAGAGAGCTCGTGTTTGGTACCCCTGCCTCCCAAAATTATTTCCATAAAGAGGTTTTAGGGAAAGAAAGATATAGAGACACATGTAAAGAGAGAATTTAAAGTGTTGCTTCTCAATAGCCATTAGTCCCTTTCTGGGTCTTTCTTATTCTCTATATAAAGCATTAGCTTATTTTAAAATACATTTTAAGTAGAGTAGCAAAGAAAATAACTAAATTAACACGTTTGATTTTTACAATTGGATCATTAGAAACTCAAATATATATCATAGGAAAAAGTTTTTATAAGGTTGCAACCTTAAAATGTGGAATTACATATGCGCCTCAAAAATCCATCGGAAATTGTTGTTTTAATGTTGAAAAACCCTTTAATTGAGCATCTCGATATCGAGATGTATGAATATAAAAAAAAAATTGACTACAAAAAATAGTGCATCTTGCAACACATTATCTAGACCATCTATTTTCAAGATCTTCATATGTTTATCCTTTTATAAAATATAATTTCTCTCGATAAAAATTTTGAGACAGTTATCCCTCTATAAAAAAATTTATGTTTCTACAAATTTAATATTTGAGATAATTCCTCTTTCTAAAAATTATAAGATAAGTTTTTATTTTAAAATTTTTGAGATAATTTATCTCTCTAAAATCTCAAATTTTAAATTATTAGAGAGAGAAACTATCTTAAATATTTGAAAGGTACATTCATCATTAAAGAGCTACTTTCTTACTAGGGGGCTTAGATGCAATGGGCCAGGTGGCCCAACCTTGCCCTAAAAAACTAGGATATGGGCTACAAATGTGGCCCGAGGGCAAGGCTAAGACAAGTCCAGCCATGTCTTTATTTCCAGCCATGTCTTTATTTTTTTCTTCTTTTTTGCTTTGCTTTCCTTTAATTTTACCCATCCCAACATGGCTCCTGGTAGTATTAGAGTTGCATCCGGGCCTTCTCTCAGGGGCATAGTGTTGGACTGAGGCCAGGTACTTGTTGCGAGTTTTATAAATGATATTGAAGTTAGTGATGTGATTTGAAATCAAGTAGTCTAAAAAATGCTCCAGGATAAAAAAATATTGGGACGGAACATGCCACGAAAGAGTTAGAGTTATCTATAGTTATTCCGAACATTAATTGGGCAAAACTTTAGCCAAAGTCTCCTTTGAAGTTTGACTCGGTGATACTCTTGCACACTGTGACCAATGGACTTTGCTGTCAAGCGATGTAAGTCGGCCTTGACTCTAGTTGGCCTCCCCAATTTTTTTTGCCATGATTTCAATTTTTGGGAAGTTTATGGTTTGTTTATTAAAAAGGCTATTATGATAATGATGATTATTGTGGTCTCGCACGATCAAACTATAGTCCCATGGTTAAAACACCTAGTCAAGGGAGATTTTCTAATATCCTAAGATCGCTTAAATGATTTAAAGCTCGAAACAAACTTCGAAATAAGGGGCACAGAGGGAGACGTTTTCCATCCAACAGGCATCTATAATTTTGATTTTCACTATCTTGCAGGTTTACAGGGCGGTGGATTCAAAGAGCTCGGATCAATCTCTCCAAGTATTTCTCGCAATCCAATTTATCATTGCATTTTTTATTTTTCAAAATTTCAATACTTCGTTTGCGTTAAAAAAATTAAAAGATTAAACAATAAAAAATAAAAATATGTTCAAAAGAAACTTCTCCACTCCACATTAGAAGAAGAAGAAAAAGCAAAAATAACATCATCATAAACATCACAACTAGGGGTGTCAACAGGTTGGATTAGGTCCGAGTTAGCCCGTACCAAAACCCAAGTCGAATCCACGTGACTTGCTCCTAGACTTGACCCGACCTGGGTCTCGAATTAAAAAAATTAGTTCATGTATTGTATAATATATTTCTTATATATTTTAGACCAGATCGTGTCAACCCCGACCCAGGTTGGATCCAAATCAGTTGGACCTGGACCCCACCCTCCAAGTCTAAAAATTGAACCTCGACACAGTTCGGGTCAGGTCGACCTCACCCGATTGCCACCCCTAACCACAACCACTGGTTTGGAAGACATGCATCTCCTATATATATCTTCCGAATGGTACCGGCATCACATACATCCGATATGTGCACGCAAAGGCGGGGGAGGGTCTTCAAATTTTGTCGCCTTCTCCTCTCCAATCACATCCCACTAATAAAAGATAAAAGGTAAAAAGTTTGTTTGTCAACCTTTATTTTTCCTTTCTTTTTTTAAAATGTTAACAATCTTTTGAAAAAGGTACAAGTAAAAACAACACAAATGAAAAAGAAAAAAACCCGAAATACACCCAAAAAGACGAGGCAAATTCTAGTAAAGAAGGTGTAGTATAGGGTATTCATTCTCTTTGGCTAAGTTGTCTGCCGTACTGTTCCTTTCTCTGTTGACATGAATGAATTTTGTCTCTCTCCTAGATAGGTGAAACATAATCCAGTCCCTGATGGAAGCCCATAGCCAAAAGTGGTATCATGGTGCACGCACCAATTAAATATTGGCAAAATTACCCTCTACAGTCGATTCGTTGTAAAATTACCCTCTACAGTCGATTCGTTGTGCTTTGTAGAGAGTTTAAGCAAGCTTTATTTTAACCATTTGGGGAATAATAATATGTCGGCAAACCAAAATATCGGTAATAAATTGGTTTTATTTTAAAAAGTTGGAAAAGAAAATGGGGTTGAAAATATAGATTGATAAAAAATAAGGTAAATTATAGAATTGTGAATATTTCAGTCTTGGATAAAAAAAATGGAGTGAAAAAGTCATATATGTAAAAAATGGCACGATATAAGCTTATGATTTGCAATTATTGCATAGATACATTAAAGCCATTGAACAGTAATTATATGGCTTTACCTAGTGTTATTAGAGTAATATTGATTGTGTTTTTCGAAACTCTCAATAAATCGAACAGCAATGCTTACTCTATTGTCACAACACAAAACAAATAATAGATTTATTGAAGGCATAAAATGATATAACAACACCAATAAGACTAGAAACAAGAACTATATTAGTAAATTACAATAACTGTAAACCAATGTATAAAATTATTGTTCATAAATAAAAAATAAAAAAGACCCTGGGTATACAATTGTAGGTAACTAAAATAAAACACAAACATTCAAATAAGTAAAATAATGGTCCATTCAAAATGCTATTTTTATATACATCAATTGAATAAAAAATGAAAATAAAAATATAGAATTGATCAAACTTCTTTAGTCATTAAAAAAAAAAAACAAAATGCTTAAGCAAATTCAAATCTTACATTGAATTCCTAGTTGCCTACATCTTTAGTATCATTGAATCTCTCTTGCTCTTTATGAAGATGTTCTAGGTTTTAAGAAAAAAAATATTTTTGTTGAGTTACTCTTCTTCTAACTCTACCTATCATTATAAGATATGCAATTATTTTGATATCTTAGTTTTTGAGGAATATTGTTTGTATTTTTCGTAGACTTTTTTAAAGGGAACTTATTGGTGAAATTTTTTATGGAAATTTTTGTTAAATCAAGATTCTTAATTTAATGTGCTTATCTTTAAACCAAAATTGAATAGTAATAAGTTAGTGAAGAAATAAACTTATGAGGAAGAAGTTTTTTGAAATAAAATAAAATACAGATTTATATCGATCCATTAAAAAAAGTGATTTTTTTTAATATCTTTAAAAAAACTCGAAATTCTTAACGAATTTCAAACAATCGGAGATTTTTTTGAAAAAATCATATTTTAAACGGAGACTTGCTAACTACAAGTTTTAACACCCACAACTCCGCGCATGATTCACAAGAGTGCATTCGGCTATTATAAGTGCATATGCTATAACTAGTGATGCCCCTGACCCCCCCTAATAGCCACCCCCTTGCCCTTCAATCTTGGTTGACGAATCAACAATGGGTGGTTGCAATCATGTGGTCTGATGCAGAGAGAAAATAGATCGAAATAATAAGAAAAATAAAATAGTTGATAAAATATACGCTCTCTCAAGGTTAGTAAGGGAATTCACTTCAAAATCGATCTTTTCAGACTAAATTTACTTAATTATGCTTTACAATGAAGGGACATCTGCCTTTAAATAAACTTTGAAGAAAAAAAAACAAACCATAAAAACATGAAAAATATAATGTCTCCCTCTCTCTCACATGTACCACCTAGATCTCTCTTCCTATTTTCTCTCTCAATGAAAATATCATGTCTCTCTAAATGTCATGTACCATATTTTTTTTAATCTTTATCATTGTTGATCTTCTCCATATCTAAATTTCGTGTCTTTCTCATATTTAAATACCCCTTAAATCGCTCATGAAATCTAACTAAATCTTAAGCCACTTTAATATAAGATAAGCTTAGAAAAAACTAACTCACATTAATATTTACCTTTCTTAAAAACTCACATTACCCATTCTTAAAACGATAAATTCAAAAAATAATAAAGTTACAATTCTGAATTTTTATTAATTTTTATTTACATCATTCTCCTCAGGTTGGGAGAAGCTCGACTTCGAGCTTATCGAACTCAAATCTTTTAAAAGCCTTCTCAAACGTTGGTGATGCAATCCTGCCTCTATACTTTTTCTTCAATAAATAAACAATGATTTGTAGTGGAAATTTGAGACTCCGAACTCTGGAATACCAATCGGAATCTTGATTTCTCCTTTAGTTGATCTATCCCATATCTAAATCCCTTAAGTTCTCATTTAAATACCCCTTAAGTCTCTCACTAAATCTAACTAAATGTTTTAAGCCACTTTAATATAAAATAAGCTTAGAAAATAAAATTAACTCACACCAATATTTTTCTTTCTTAAAAACTCATGCTACACATTACTAAAAATGATAAATTTAAAAATTAATAAAATTACAATTCTGAATTTTTTATATTTTTTCTCTACATCATAGTCTACCAACTTTTACCTTGCCGAAGAGCAACTCATTAAAACTATTGTAAACAGATTCCCTAGGTACATCCTTGAAAGTTTTTTGTGCCTGTGTTGCCGTAAGAATGTAGTGGACCTCATGGCATTAATGACTAGATGGAGGTCCATTGTCTTTCCTTCCAAGGGCCTGTAATTCCTCTCTTTTACACAAGTTCCAACATGTTGCTGCTACGGTAATCCTCCATATAGCTATCGTTTAGTCAATAAAGGTGGGGACGGACTTTGTTAAAAGAAGTGGTATATAGCATCCAAGATTACCTAAGTCCATTGTAAAACTTTCTTTCTCTTTTATTATTAGGTGATTTGGCGTAACTGCTTTATTTATAGGATTGTAAAATAATGTGTGTTTTTTTTATTATTATTAATGAAAAATTCAGGTGGTGGCCTTCTCCCCGACTAACTTACCCAAAAAACATTCCATTGTAAAACAATTATGATGTATTCCTAGATTTTGCAGGCCAAAAGGGCAATGCATGAAAAGATGAGTATTGGCTGAGGTGCCAAAATTATACTATACAATAATGGCAGACCTAAAAAATCTATTGAAAAAGGTTGTCTCGGTATTGAAAATACATCTAATTAATCATTTCAAGACTTTTAAGGATTTCTAGATTTATGTGATCGTCACCTTTTTTGGAGATTTAAATTTCATAATTAGGGGGTGGAAACAAGTTTTAGGCCCTTGCAAGAGTTTTCAACATCAAAACTACATCTTGGCAAGGTTTGGAGGTACACTTTTTTTTTATTGTTTAAAGTGGGTGCCTCATACAAACTCACGAGATCCTAGGGCAGAGGTTGACCCACAAAAAAGGTTCATCATCATAGCTCTATGATCAACTTTACGGCAAAAATAAAAAGAAAAGGGTAAAAACATATCTCCGGTTCCTCATAGTTTTGTCACAAATAAACCTTGGCAAAAGTTTATATAAGGTTGCAACTTTTGTACTAGTGAAGTAAGATGCACATCGAAAATCCTTTAGAAAAGAACGTTCCAATGTTGAAGAACCCTCTAATTGATCTCGACCTCAAGATGTGTGGATACGAAGACGAAAAAGAATTTTAAGGCATAAAAATAGTGCATCTTGTAACAAGTTTTCTAGACAGTTTATTTTCAAGATTTTGAAGTGTTTTATAGATTTGTTCGATTTTTATTACTTTTGAAATTTTGAATTCCATAACTAGGTATAAATCTAGATTTCTAAGTCATCATAAGGTTTTCGATATCGAAACTACATCCCCAAACAAATAGTAGTGTTGTTCCTCACTTCTATAGTATAAGGAGGGCACCTTGTACAAACCTCACCCATAAACCTTTGGGTCCGTTAATAAAGAAATTATGGTGCTCACCCTTCTTTTAGCCTTTTTCCTGCCCCTAATTTACCATTACCACCCTCTCCCTCTACAAGAAGAAAAATTCATCCAAGTTAAATCTTCTCATGAAAATACACACTCTTTCTTTGCCCATGTATCCACCATGCCCAACCTTCCTCTCTCTCTCTCTCTCTGCCAAAAGGCAATCTCTATACCTTGCCTCATCCCCCTTACTCTGCTAGTGGCCCTCTCTCTCTCACTCTCTCTCCACTAAAAGGTTTGCTCTCTCTCTCTCTTTCTCCATTAAAAAGTTCGGCCTCTCTCTCTATCCCACCTCCTTTAGCTCCTCAAACACAAATGTGCTGCCTATCTCCCTCTACAATTCTCTATCTCCTCCTCCATGACTACCATCCGGGAATGGTCAATTATAGCTTTTAAGCTCTAACCATGGCTATCACTTCGCCTTTAATAAGGTTTCAGTTTCTGCCACTAATTTCTAATCCCCAATTTCTAAACAAATATCACAATCTTCTCTTTAGGAAATCACAAGAAGTTGATTGAACAAATTAATCGAACAAAGGAAACACATAATTGGAGAAAACTGAACCAATAAAGAATTGCCCATTATTCAATCCTTGCATCAACTCGGACATCTCTCTGTTATTCAAATGACTAAATAAAATAGGAAGAAGGAACAAAAAAAAATAAAATAATTTGGTGGTGTTAGAAAAAAAAGGAATCTCCATATACTATATCGATTTGCTAACAGATATGCACGAGGGAGTGCCAACTAATGTGCAAGCAACTAGTGGAGTAAGGAGTGAGTTTTCAGTGACAATAGATCTACATTAGGGTCAGTATTGAGCCAATATCTCTTTGTCTTAATTATAGACGAGATAACTAGGCACCTACAAGATGAGGTGTTGTGGTGTATGTTTTTCGCAGACGATATAGTTTAGAATGATGAGACTCAAAACGACATCAACACAAAGTTAGAACTATGGAGGAATGCTCTAGAATCCGAAGGTTTTAAAACTAGTTAGACTAAGACTGAGTATATAGAATGCAAGTTTAGTAATAATAAGAGTAGAGATGAGGAAGTAGTTAAGATTGATGATCAAGAAATGGAAAACAGAGTGCACTATCGATATCTTGGGTCAATAATCCAGAAAAGTAGAGAGATTGAGGAAGATATCACACATAAGATTACACCTAAATGGGCGAAATGGATGTGCAATTGGAGTTTTATATGATCGCCGCATATCAATCAAGTTGAAGGGGAAATTCCAAACAAGTGTGAGACCATTGTTGCTTTATGGGTTGGAATGTTAGGCGGTCAAGAAAATACATACCCATAGGATGGGTGTAGCAGAGATGAAGATGTTGAGATGAACAGTGGCCAGACAATAAGGGATAGAATTTGAAATGAATGCATTCGTGAGAGCTAAGGTGTGGCTCCAATATGTAATAAGATGAGAGAAAGTAGATTTAGGTGGGTTGGGCATTTGCAGTGCTAACCCAGTACAACACTTGTGGTTTGTACGCATTTTTGAAGCACCTGCCCCCCCCCCCCCCACCCATGTGCATAACACAGGAGACAGTTGGCACTATAACTCTAGAGCATCAAATACACCTAAAAGCCATCCAGTGTTCGAAAATTCGGCCGCCCAACCGCCTAGGCATTGTCTGGGCGGTGGAATTATGTAGCATGTCTCTGGGCGCCCGCTTAGGCGTTGCCCAGTGCCAGTTTGCGGAAGGGTGAAAAAATTCCTCGGCGAGGGTAAAAACAAAATGCCATTTCCCCCCCCTAAAAAGGAAGGAAAGGGTTTTGGGGGGTAGTCTAAACCCCCAAAACAAAAACTGTGGCTTTTAGGGTGAGAAAACCCCCCCAAAAAACTACTCTTTTGTGATTTATCTAAAGATAGATCAAGTTTTAATTTTGCGGTATCTTCTCAAAACAAATACAATAGTTCATGGGGGGATTTAGAGCTTCTACTAGTTGATTTTGATGACTTTTGGCGACCCAATAGGTGAAGTTTGCACCGACATCGATTTGATTGTGATATTTTTAGAGTATTATCATATTTGAAAGAGGGTATTGATTTTATTTTTCTACAACGTATTATGTTGCGAATCATGTATTTTTTTTTTACCTTCCTTTTTCTTTTACGATATAATTACATGTTTGGTTGATGACTTGATATGTTTATTTTTTTTATTTTGCCTTGTTGACTTTGGTGAGTGCACTCTGTCTGTGAGAGGGTGCTTAGGAGGCCAAGAACCCAAAATGCCTAGGCATCCCAATCCACATTTTTGAACAACGAAAGCACGCGCGTTACAAGCCCGTATCATGAAGAACCTCTATATGACCTAATTCGAACCCGAGAAAGAGCACCAAGGTTGGCCCTATTACTCAAAAGATACTCTCCAAATTCCAAACCATAATTTTCGAAAAAGTGATGTTTTCATATTATTCAATATTTTAAAGCGTATACCAGTTACCAAATATAGTACAATCATGCAACACTTCCTCAAAATTGGGCAAATTTTACACCCTTAGATCTTCGGTCCTACAAATCAAATCGAGCTGAAATTTGGATATGTTGTGCTTCTCGATGAGCACATTCTTTTGGGTTAGGCCTTGCACGTGATCGTCGGTTCGATCGAAAAAAATCTCAGAGAGAAGTCCGCAAATATTGAAATTCATGCAAAAACCAGTTTGCTTTACCTTCTCTCTCTTCTTCTATCATAAATCAACATTTGACCGTCAACGTGAGCTCAAATTGGTGCATTTTGCTCATGACACAAATACCTTTGAAATGACATATGAAAGATGATGATCATGGTCCAGACTGCTAGCCATTCGAGACTTGAAATTGGGCAAGATTTTAGGTGTAGCAGAACTCTGGGTTTCTGACAACTTGTCGAAACCATAACTTGGCCGATCTGAGGTCTTCTCGTGCTCTTTTTTATGCAAAATGTTCGTGATGAGGTCCCTTTAGATTTTCTAAACAAAAAAAAAGAACCCGGCATTTCTGAAGCAAATGATCAAAGAGTATTTAAAAAGATTATCATAAAACCTTTAAACCCAAAACAACCAAAACTCCACCAAATCTTCATGGTTCTTTGTAAATTATATATCAAAATGATTGTGGAAAACTACAACGATTGCATAAGCCCATCAAGAATCACAAGCACACGACCCGTAGTCCCTAGTGCTACAAGACATGTGAGGGAGTGGAATCAAACCATGTCCCAAGCTCACGGGTCAC
Source organism: Amborella trichopoda (assembly GCF_000471905.2). Next base: position 721,659 of record NW_006497023.1, read on the forward strand.
GACAACATAAGTTCGGCTCCCCTCATGTTGTGGTGCTTGGCTCACAAAGCTCACCCGAGGAGAATTAGGGATGCTTGGCCCAGAAGGCTCATCCTTTTGGGAGCATCTCCGCAGCTCATATGCCCCCGTGCCCCATTGACCGACATATGTCAGAAGGCTTTCTACGGGCGATAATAAATCGGGATCTACGAGGGCCACCGCCCGAACACATCCTTAACTTAACCAATCTTTTGAGGTAATTCTTGTCTCGTAACTTTTAATCTATTGGTTTGCCATCGCACTGCATTGCACGCCTTATCCAGGCACACGGCATGGCATTGGGGTCATATCACATCACATGTGGGCGCATGAGCATGCATGTGTGGCGCGAGCTGGGATCTAACACTGGGGTTGGCTGACCAATTGTTAGGAGGTGCATGTTAGTTCAAGTGGAAGACTAAAAAGGATAAGAGATAGACCCAAAAGGACATGGATGGAAGTTATGAGAAGAGATACATGGACTAATGATCTCACCGAGGGTATGACCTTTGATAGAACGTAATGGTGGACTAAGATTCATGTAGCTGGCCCACAATAGTTGGGAAAATGCTTTAATGATGTTCATGATGATAAAGTGAAACTATCTCAATGTTTTAGAGAGGAAAGCTACTCAACTTTCAAATTTTTAGAGAGAAATTTTTTCAAAATTTTAAATAGATAAACTATGTGAAATTTTGTTTTGAAGAGAGAAATTATCTCAAAGTTTTTTTAAGGGAGAACATATATCAAATATCAAGTTTTAGAACAAAAAGCTATTTCAAATTTTTTTGAGAGAGAAACTATATCAAAGTTTAAGTTTTAGAGAGAGAAACTATCTCAAAATTTTTAGAAAGAGAAACTATCTTAAAAATGTTTAGAGAGAGGCACGATCTCAAAAATTTTAAAGAGATATACTTTCTCAAATTTTATGTTTTAGAGAGACAAAATATTTTAAAATTTTTAGAGAGAGAAACTTTAACAAATTTTAAGTTTTAGAGAGAGAAACTTTCTTTAAATTTTTAGAGAGAAACTATCTCAAATTTTAGTTTATACATTGGGGTATTTTTATCGTAAAAAACTACATTCTTATTTGAAGGTAGATGCAAAAATAATTATTATTGAGATTGAAAGTGTAGTTTAATAAGTACTATTACTAAGCATCCTTAGGTAGTATAGTCCAGGGGGTATGTATAATTTTCCTTTCTTTTTTCTTCTTAGAAATTCCATCAAACATGATTAATTGATTAAATTCGGGCTATCTTTCTATAGATGCTTGTATAAATATTTTTCTATACATATTTTCCAATGAAATTATTTCACCCGAACTAAAGGGCCCCTTATATTCAGATGACCATTAAGAGGTAAAGGTGGCTAATTTGGGTGTTTCTCCATTAGTTTTGAATAGGTATACTTTAACAGAAGCGCATCTTCAACTCTCTCTCTCGAAATATTTGTGGTCGTTTACTGTAGTTAGTGTCTGCAACTTCAAGTTATCCTTCTTTGAATATCAAGTATTGCCGAATGATTTTTTTAAAATATGAAGGGAAAATGGTAGTTGATAAGGGGGTTTGTATTGATTCTGAATCTTAGAAGCGAAAGGATAATCCAGTGATTAGCATGAATTTTGATTTCATCTGATAGCAGCTATAAATCAAAATCGAAGTCATAACTTAAGATAAAAAAATCTTATAGAAAATAGTGGAAAAAGATGGTGAAAAAAAATCCAAATTAGATCTTAAGGATTTTTGGTTTTCATAAAAAGGAACATTTTAAGCAAAGTTGAACGAGTTTGGTGAGAAATCAAAGAATCTTGATTTTGGGTTCAAAACTATCGAAATTTCAATTCTAGATCTCTTTGAACAAGGATTTCGATTCGAAAAATTGTGATACGGATTTGTAAGATGGATCCAAAACAACCAGTTGAAACGAACTTCAAAGAATTTGGTGGAGAACCAAGGGAGAAATTGAAAGGAAGTTTTTGAAGCTAGAAAATGATTGAGGTTTTGATTGAAAAATTTGCTTTTGGATAGGAAAGAGGGGTAAGAGATGCTCTTGGATGTCAAACAAGTTCAAATTGGGCTTCTAGGAACAAGATGCCAAATAAAATACAGAAAACACAAGGGCCAAAGAAAGCTATTTTGAACAATAATTGGGTGGCTCACCCGAATCTGTCATGTCTGACCCGGCTCGTCATGTCTGAATCCCAAATAGATAGATTTGAAAATATGAAGATTTTCTGTTGGAATCCATAGTAACAAGAAACATGCATGAGTGAATATTGTGTACTCAAAACATAATTTTGTTGGCAAACTCACAGGTAAGGGTTGGGTGCAACGCACTTGTGGCTGTTCTTCCTCATCCCGTGACATGCTTTGCCACTGCAAAATACAAACAGAAGCAAGTGTTCAGTGTCTCCCGGAGCTCAAGTCTGGTGGTCGTAGACTGGGTCACAAGCGGGCGTTATGAATGTGGAGAGAAGTGGGCATTCAACAGCTACAACAGCACCAATCACATCATCTCAAATGAAGATCAGCAACCTTTATTGCTTGATTCAGTAACCTTACTTGCTGTCTTTATTCCCCTGTATCAATTGCATACATACAAAAATTAATGCAGGTTCTATTGTGTCTTATGGGATTCTTTGTGATGCAGCTAGTATTGGAGCAAGGTAGTAGTATGAAGGGCACATATGGCATGCAAGATTACCAAGTCATTGCCATGATTATATTGTTAGGGTATTGTCTTCAATCAGAGTCTTGCTCTATTTAATTCTTCCTCTTCTATTGATTCTATGTCCCTTGTCTTTTTAACTAATAATAATTCAACTGACAAACTGTAGGCATAAGTTCGAGCATGTACAGAATGAGATACAAGAGAAGGTTAAGAAGAAAATGTCCGAGGAATTTGGTATGCGTCTAACAAGCAAAAGACAACATGACAGAGATATGAAACCAGACCTCACCTATGGAAGATCAAGGCCAGAGCTGATTGCTTCTTGTAGTACGTTTGGTCCGAAGGTATTCTTAGGAAAAAATAGTGAATATTTTTTCCTACTTCATATATGACCTGACAACAATTTGGCACCTAACAAATGGTTTTCAGGATGCGGGATTGGTGATTCGAGTTGCTGCGACAACTACTGGATTGGTTTACAAGTTTTTGAAAGAACACTTAGCTAGTCTAGAGCCTCTTCTAGGAGCATCACCATATTACTAACCCAATTCAAGATTGTTTGTTTCTCTGTAGTAAGGACATTGAGAGAGCATGATTTGCATATCCAGGAAGGAGCATATACAAGTTAACTAGTCTGAGAATCTATGCTGAAGAGTGTGACATCGACAATTCTCACTTCAAGAGACTTGGCGCTTTTCATTGCACATCAATTACAGCTTTATTTAAAATTCTTAAAAGTGTATGAATGTTATCTAAAATTCTCGAAAATATTCACCAAATAGATTTCACAAACTTAGGAAATATTGGGGGAACATTTTGTTATTGATGTCAATATTTCATACTAGTTGTTTAAGACTAAAGAATAACATTTAAGTGCAACTCAGACAAATGTTGAATTAAAATTTGAGACTGCTGTGGTGTCGTCCTTGCCGCTAGGCATGCCAACAATAGATTGAATGAACATGATTGAACTAATAAACTTCTATCTGTGTTACTCATAAAAATGCATAAAAAGGGTATCTTCAACCTTGGAAGTTAAAGATGTAAAACAAGTATGATGTTGCACTCAGGCTCAACATTCACTGTCTGCTTGTCGGTAGAGGGTAGAAGACGAGTTGTTTTTCTCTTTTACTCGCAAAAATACATGAGTTGTTTTTCACTTTTACTCATGTGAACTATAAGATATCTCAATTTCATTTGAAGTTACCATTTTATGCTACAAGGCTAGGTATTATACTTCCAACAACTATAATATGGCATACAGTATACCAAAATCACCTCGGCCCATGCACTCGCCATTGGTCCGAGGTTTCTTGGCCGAGTCCAATTGACTCACCCAAATAGTGGCCAAACAATAGATAAAGTAAAAAGATACTAAGAAAAACATGTTAGTCCCAATAAAAATAATAATAACAAATAAATAAAATTCAAATCGATTAACAACTTACTCGGATCTGTCTTTAAATCACACGAGAGACCTAAGGTTTCATATCAAATTCGATAGACCAAGCCAGTCGGTGATAGGCTACCTTAAGAGTCTTCATGGTGAATCTCCTTCACCAATTTTCCATCCTTCTCTATCTTACTTGAGAGGTTAACTTCTTTTTATACAGAACCATATTTTTATAACTCTCACATTCATGGTCTACAGAAGTTGAGATCTAAGTATAATTCCTGTCTTGATTTCCTTAAGTGCAGCCAATTAGGATTAACAAGTTGTCACCAAACTATTAATCCTATGCAATGAGTTAAACCTGTCATTAGTGCACTAATGAATCTCATATAGGATGTCATCCAAGCATTCCTACAACTTGATAAAAGATATTTAGAAATTAAATACTTTTGTACATCTATAATATAAAACAAATTCTTAGAAAGAATTCAAACACTTCACTGGGTTTTCCATCCAGTGGCACTAGGTTTCCTTCCAATGCAACATCCTATAAAAGCTCCAAAATGGATCTTAGTATAGGGCATTGCCTCATGTCAACCACATGGGGTTTCACATATACTATTCAATATGGTTTTTGTACCATTATTGAAAAATTAAATTTTTGGGATAAAAGGGCCTGATATGCCATATTTCCAACATTTTCCACTTGGCCTGAAGGCCCTTTAACTGCTTGTACATGATATTGCCTCATGCTTTCTACATGTGATTTCCATATACCCAGCCTGAAGGCTCTTTGACATCTTATATATGGTATTGCCTCATGTTTTTCATATGGGATTTCCATATACCCACCAATATGATTTTATGAACTATTATTGGGTTTTCATTTGGACTTATCTCAGTCTCATAGTTGTTATATGTTTCTTGAAAATTTCCTGGCTTAAAACCTTAGTCAATGGATTTGCAATCATCTCATTTGAAGGTATATAATCAATTATTATATCTTTATATTCCACTACGTCTCTAATATAGTGGTAACTCCCGCGAATGTCTTTGGATTTAGAGTTTATTTTTGAATCCTTGAGAACGGCAATGACTACTTGATTATCACATAACATGTTTATAGGCCCATTTTTAATGTATTCCAATTTTAAATCCATGAGGAAATTTCTCAACCAAACAGCCTCTTGTGATCATAAACTGCAAGCCACATATTATGCTTCGATGATTGATAAAGCAACTCAATCTTGTTTTTTACTGCACCATGATACAACACCTCCACTAAGCGTGAAAATGAAATCCGAAGTGGATTTACTATCACCATAGTCATCACTCCAATCAGCATTAGAGTAACCCTGAGGCCTAAGGGAAGAACCTTGATAGTGCAACTTGTATTTGTTTATTCCTTGGATATAACTTAATATCCTTTTTACTGCTTGCCAGTGTATCATTATGGGGTTTCTTTGATACCTGCTAATAAGTCCTATAATAAAACATAGATCTGGCCTAGTGTATGATACAACATAATTAATGCACCCAATTGCTTGAGTTTATGGAATATTTCGCATATCATCATTATCATTAGAAGGACGTAAATCAATAGATAATTTAACTGCTTTATCAATAGGGGTGGAGATCCGCTTGCATAAATCCATTTTAAACTTTTTAAGAACAGATTCTAAATAATTCTCTTGAGATAAGTTGAGCACCCTTTTATATCTATCTCTTGTAATTTCAATTCCTAAAACAGATGATGCAACCCCCATATCTTTTATTTCAAAATTATATTTCAACCACGATTTTGTTTCATTAATCATATCTATGTCATTTCCAACAATCAAAATATCATTCACATATAAAGACAACATCACTATCTTACTCCCACTAGTCACTAGTCTTAATGTAAATACAATGATCACTTTCATTAGAAACAAAATGAAGTTTCATAATTGCATCATGAAATTTTAAATACCATTGTCTAAAAGATAGCTTCATTCCATATAGTGATTTAATTAGATTGCACACTTTATTTTCTTTGCCTTCAACAATATATCCTTCAGGTTGTAACATGTATATCTCTTCATTTAAATTTCCATTGAGAAATATAATTTTAACATCCATTTGAATCAATTCTAATCATGGTTGGCCACAATCGACATCAAAATTCTAACAAAAGGAAATCTTACTACTGGAGAAAAAGTATCAACAAAATCTATACCTTCCTTTTAGTTACCCCCTTTAGCAGCAAGTCATGTTTTATATTTATCTATACTACCATCAACCTTGGGTTTTCTTTTTAATATCCATTTGCAACCAATGGGTTTTTCTCCCACTAGGTAAATCTACCAACTCCCATACATGGTTTTTAGTTATAGAATCCATTTCTTCATTGATAGCATTATTCCAAAAATCAGATTCATCAGAATTAATAGCTTCTTTACAATTGGAAGGTTCAGGAATATCTTGACAAGCAAAATTATAGTATTGGTCAAAAGTGTCCATGCAACAAAACTCTGATATGGTTCTAAATGATATGGTGCTCTTCTGTTCCTAGAACTTCTCCTAGGTTCACTGTCATCTACATTAGTAAGTTTAAATGTATCTCTCCCACTATCTATGTAGTTATCAAGGTTTTCTACATTAGATTCATAACGTTCTATGTTTTCATTTACTCTTTTATTATTGTCTAATTCATTTATACTTATAAGAGAGAGTTTGCCTATATTCATATGTTCTTCTAAGAAATGTGCATCTCTAGATTCAACCAAAGATTTGGTCTCATTGTCATAAAACCTATAACCCTTAGAAGTATTAGAGTACCATATAAATGAACATTTTCTAGTTTTAGCCTGCAACTTAGATCTTTCATGGCTCGGGATACGTACATGAGCATCATAATCCCAAAATTTTAAATGTTCCAATCAAGGTTTACGTCCAGTCTATAACTCATAAGGTATTTTTTCTACTGATTTTGAAGGAACTCAGTTTAAAATATACATAGCAGTATGCAATGCTTCACCCCAAAAAATTGAGGACAAGTTAGCATGATTCATCATTGATCGCACCATATCTATAAGGGTTCGGTTACACCTTTCAATAACACCATTTTGTTAGGGTGTGTGGGGCATGGTCTTATGGTGTATTTTCCCATTTTCTTTACAAAAATATCAAACAAATTAGAACAGTATTCCCCTCATCGGTTTGTTCTAAGGATTTTCATTCTTTTATCTAATTAGTTTTCAACTTCTAATTTAAATCCTTTAAATACTTCAACTGCATCAGATTTTCTACTAATCAGATAAATATAATCAAATCTCGAATAATCATCAATGAATGAAATAAAATACTTTATACCCCTATGTGTTTTACGTTAAGTGGGCCACAGATATCAGAATGAATAAGAGACTATAAGTCATAAGATCTAGTTGCCTTACCAAAGGGTTTTCTACTCATTTTACCAGATAAACATGGTTCACAATTTTTAAAATCAAAATTCGTCATTTTAGGAATCAAGCCATCATTAACAAGTCTATAAATTTTATTTATACTAATATGACCCAAACGAATATGCCACAAAAAAGAAGTTTCATCATCACACACATTCAAGTAAGCAGAAGAAGATGAAATTTCATTCATTTTATCAAGTAAATACATATCCCCTCGAGCTTTCCCCCATACAATGATTTTCCTATTAATCTCAATTGAAACTTTCCCATCCTTGAAATGAACTTCATATCCCTTTGACATCAAGTCCCTGACTGACAACAAGTTACAACGCATCGAAGGAGGATAAAGAGTATAAAAAATGAGCAAGAAGTTTCCATTTGGGATGGCTAGTTTATAAGTGCCAATGCCCAATACATCAGACTTGGAATCATTACCCATAGAGATGACATGTTCACCAACTTTAAGCTTTTTAAGTTCCACAAAGCCTTCTCTAGACTTGGATATGTGTTTAGTGGCCCCAGAGTCCACCCACCAATCATCAATGGACACTAGCTATTAGACAATCAACTACTGCACACAAGTAGTCACGACCTTGATTGGGTGTTTTGGGTTCCCGAGGAACCAGTGGCTCAGATGGCTATCTCTTCAACAAGCCCAGTCCCTGTGGCTGAGGTGTCTTCAGTAGTGCTGTCCTCAGTAGCACCGTCTAGACCTATTTTCGGTGATGTTTCTAGCTTGATTGAAGACATGTTTAGAGCAGGCCTTAAGGGCTTGAGGGATGCCTTTCAATGAGCTGGGAGAAGGTTTGGCCAGGCTGAGGTAGTTTGTTGCGACTAATGCGGTCGGGACGGTGACAAAAGTGCTTTCCCATTTCGATGCAATTTTAATCGAGTTAGAGAGCTGGCAATTGGGACTGCTGCATCATGAGGAAGAAACTAGAAGGGTAGCCTACTTGGAAGAGTCGATCTTGCGCAGTCGCGAGGAGATAGATGCTTGTATTGAGAAGCATGCCTTGATAACTGGGCGTTAGTAGGACTTCAAAAGAGAGGCACAAGGGAGCTTGAAGAGAATGATCGAAGTTAGAGAGGCAATGTGAATACTGAAAGAAGAATTCACGGGCCTCGAGACAGAGATGGCTCAAAGAAAGGCCATGAAGACCTCTTTGGTTGCAGATTTGTCCGAACTCAATGGCACAATTGAGTCAAAAACTGTGGTGATGACAAAGGCGACTCAAACAGTCACAGAGCTGAAGGCACATGTTCAAGGCACCGAGACTTCTCCTGAAGCACGTAGCACAAAGATCAATAAGATGATTGATTGTTTCTGAGCATGTCATTCCCCCTTTTTTCAGTACTTGTAAAAGTTTTGACTGATGAATAAAGCGCTTCTCTTTTTTATTGACTTTACTGCATGATTTCATTTTCTCTTTACTTTTGCTGTGCTTCATGTGATTCTTTTGAATGCCTCTCAACACTTTCATTGTCCCAAGAGACTAATATCGTAGGCCTTGTTTAGCCCCATGGTGGGCTGCCGCGGCTTGGATAGCTTCAAAATATGCAGTCAGTGCTTTTTCTCCTTTCATTGTCTGATTGGCCAAGGGCTCATAGTTCATTTTCCTCATGATTTGGTGAGCCTGGTTACTATAGATAGTACAGTCAAGTGGGGCTTCGGCCTCCATTAGTGGGGAGATTACTTCAAGTTCATCATAGTTTTTAGTCTTTGGCACAAATTACTTAAGATGTTTTGATGTGATACACATGACCTCCAGCTGACTCTGGAGACTGCGAACTTGAGTTCTTAAGTTTGTTAGGGGATTCTGCCGCTGAGGGGAAGAAATTTATTCTTTATCGAATTGCTCTCCTCTTGAGAGGTCGGGGAAAAGTAAAAGTTTCAGCTGGTCACCAGTCTGAGGAGCATCGTCTATATTTATAACAACCGGATTTTGAAAGACCTTTCGTGGCGATTTTCGTGCCGCTTCGGCTTTTAAGAGCGCTACGGGGATATGCAGGACTTTCCGATGGTCTGGCGTATAGGTGATCCTTGGAGCCTAAAATTCTACCCCCATGGCTTGCTTGATCTCAGAAATGACTTCTGGTTCATTTTCCAGCTAAGGTGGCTCAGAAATGGGGTTAGAGGGTGATGACTCTTTTTCAAATGAAGACGGAGTTTCTTGAGGGATGATTGTTGGGATGTTGGAATGAAAAGTAGTTAGGGGTAAAATTTTTCCCTACCTTTCTTCCTCCTTGAACATATTGACTAACATCCTCCTAATATCCTCAACATCTTCATGAGACAAAGATGCAGTGTTGCTTGTAACCTCGTGACCTTCATCACTCAGCTTTTAAGGCGATGCTAGAACTGTGAAATAATATTTTTCATCTGCATAGTGAGTTTCGGCCACTGTGAATGGTCTTTTGTTAGCATAGACAGTATGTTGTCTCCAGTCTCGGCTATACTTGAAACATTGGTGCAATGTTGATGGAACTGCCCCTTGATCATGGAGCCATGGCTGACTGAGGAGAATATTGTAAGAAGTGTTGGTGTCAATTACATGAAACCGGGCAAATCGTTCAGCTCGCCGATCTTAAAACGAAGGCATATTGTGGCAGCCAACTTCTCTTCTGATTGGATAAACCCCTGAACTGTGATGTGGGTCGGGGTAAGATCTTTGGACGCCAACCCTAATCGAGTAAGGATCCTTCTTGGAATGAGGTTGATTGTCGACCGTCCATTTAACATGATTCGTTTGATGGGGCATGCATGTAATTCGTCAGCAACAAGCAGAGGGTGATTATGAAACTTTTCCCCTTATTCAAGATAGTCCTCTGAAAAGGTGATTGGAATACATCCTTGTAGAATTTCCAAGTCTACCTCGATAGGTTCTACTTCGGTCTCATACACTTTTGGGTCCGAGAGAGCTTGAACAAAAGCCATCTGGTAATCCTTTGAAAGCATGAGGCCATCGTAGACACTGAGAAGGGAAGGAAGCTTCCGTAGATGCCCATCATACCTCAACTTCTCTTGATCAAGGCCTTATGCTCCTGGTCCGGCCATTGAATTGGTGAGTATATTGGGTTGAGGGGAAGGTTTGGGTAAAGAGGGTTTATTTTGGCTGGCTGGCTAACTTGATTGCACAGCGAGCTTGGTTTGAGTGATATAAGTTTGGGGTTCTAGAAGAGACTGAGTGTATGGGATAAAAGGGGTCCCAGAAAATTGGAGGGCAGGGGGAATCCTTAAGGTATTGGGCTTAGGAAGAAGTCTATGGAGATGTAGGATAGGCAGATTAGTCTTTGGATTAAGGGGCAGTGGCGAACTGAGGAAGTTCAAGGTGCCTGACTTCTGTGGTGGAGGCTACAACATCCTCCCAGATCTGAGATTTATCAGCCCCGCAATGGGTATTGCTCTTGAAATTTGCACCATGTGGCAAGCTCCTTAAGAATAAAAGCTTTGTCCCCTCGCCATCTCTACTCGAAGTCAGGCTCAGGGGGCCATTGAGGATTCTTTGGCTTCGTCTTCTTACGCTTCTTTGTGGTAGGTGGCTCTGCCTTAGCTTTAGCTGGCAGGGCATCAGCAACTGTTGGGAGTCCTGCTGCCTGTGCCAGGGTCTTTCTCAATTTCTTCCGCTGCATCTTGCTTATATTGATTCCTTTGAATTCCCGGTCGAGAGCCTCGAAGTTTGGGCACATCAAGGTCGTACCTACAAGAGACATTGATGAGGAAGAATGAGAAGCAGGAGAAGGAGTAGGGTTAGAAGGTGGGGGAGTTTTAAGGTCGTTCCCCTCATCAGACCGATCTGGGTAGCTTTTTACGTCATCATCAGGATTGGACGGTTGCAGGGGGTCTTTTAGGTATTTTCCTTGCATAGACCGCTGGGGAATGCTTTTAGCGTCATCACCCTCATCGAATGTTTGCTGAGTGGAAGATGGCATGAGGATGTCTTCTTGACAGAATGAAGAAGGAAAAAGGATCGTGCCGGAGATGAAGTCCAGCAAAGTTGGCAACGGAGGAAGGGGCCTGAGAATTCCTGCTCGATTGTGGGTTGAGTGGTCTTGTTTCTTTAGCGAGCAGCCCTTGGTACCCATCTCTTTCTGGTTTTCTGAAGTGATGTTTCATTCGTCTCGCTGGGTTGGCAAACAGCTCTAGCTAGGTGAACTGCTTCTCATCTTAAGAACTTGAGTCTGCTTCGGTCATGATAGATCCTCCATGGCTGGGAAGTCGAGGGTTCTACAGAGTCTGAGTCATTGATCAGAAGGTCTTGCCTTGTGAGATCTTCTTGCCCCAATGAGGAAGTGATTTGGGGATAAATTATGGGGAGGTTGTAACATTCTTGACACTCTCGTATCTTCTTTACGCCATACTACATGACCCTAAACAGCTCAGCCGCTGCCATACTGCTTGACCCGAAATTGCTCAACCTCGGTCCATACTGCATGAACCTTAACTTCTCAGCCTTGGTCCATACTGCATGACCCTAAACCGCTTAGCCTCGATCCATACTGCACGACCATAAATAGCTCCGTCTTAGTCCATGCTGCATGACCCTTTCTGCTCAGCCACGGTCCATACAGTATGACCCTAAACAGCTTAGCCGTTTCTTAGCCTTGGTCGATACTACATGACCCTAAACAACGCTGCCTCCATCCATACTAGATGACCCTAAACTGCTCAGCCTTGGTCCATACCACATGACGCTAAAGTTCTCAGCATGGGTCCATACTGCATGACCCTAAACAGCTTAGCATCAGTCCATACAATACCCTAAACTGCTGAGCCTCTGCTCGTACTGTACGAACCTAAACGATTCATCCTCAGTCCATACTGCATGATCCTAAACTGCTCAACCTCGGTTCATACTGCATGATTGTAAACTGCTCAGCCTTGGTCCATCATGCATAACCCTCAATTGCTCATCCTCGGTCCAAATTGCATGACCGTAACTGCTCAGCATAGGTCCATACTGTGTGACCCTAAAAACCTCAGCATCGGTCCATACAGCCTGACCCGATACTGCTCAGCCTTGATCTATACTGCACCACCTTAAACTCCACAGCCTCGGTCCATAATACATGGCCCTAAACTGCTCAGCCTCGGTCCATACTGCAAGACCCTAACTGGTCAGCCTCCGTCCATATGGCATGACCCTAAACTGCTCAGCCTCAGTCCATATCGCATGACTTTAAATTGCTCAGTCTGGGTTCATACTTGATGATGCTAAACTTCTTAGCCTCGGTCCATTCTGCATGATGCTAAACTGCTCAGCCTCGGTCCATACTACAATACCCAAAACTGCTCAGCTTAAGTTCATAATGCATGACCCTAAATTGCTCAGCCTCGATCCATACAACATGACCCTAAACTTCTCAACATCTATCCATACTGCATGACCATATACTGCTCAACCTCGGTCCATACTGCATGACCCCAGATTGCTCAGCCTCGGTCCATATTGCATGACTCTAAACTGCTCAGCCTCGGTCCATACTACATGACCCCTAACTGCCTAGGCTCGGTCCATAACGTACGACCCTAAGCGACTCATCCTTGGTCCATACTGCATGATCCTGAGCTGCGCAGCCTCGGTCCACACCGTATGATTGTACATTGCTCAGCCTAGGTCCATACTGCATAACCCTCAACTGCTTAACCTCGGTCCAAAGTCCATGACCGTAACTGCTCAGCATAGATCCATATTGCATGATCCTAAAAACCTTAGCATCGGTCCATATTGTTCGATCCGATGTTGCTCAGCCTCGATTTATACTGCATGACCCTAAACTCCACAGCCTTGATCCATAATGCATGACCCTAAACTGCTCGGCTTTGATACTTACTGCATGACCCTGAACTGCTCAGACTCACTCCATATTGCATGAACCTAAACTGCTCAGCCTCAGTCCATACCGCATCACCTTAAATTGCTCAGCCTAAGTTCATACTTGTTGATGCTAAACTTCTCAGCCTTGGTCCATACTGCATGATGATAAACTACACAGCCACGGTCCATACTACAGTACCCAAAACGTCTCATCTTAAGTCCATAGTGCATGACCATAAACTGCTCAGTGTCGACCCATACGGCATGATCATGTACTGCTTAGCCCCGGTCCATACTGAATGACCATAAACAGCTCAGCCTTGGTCCAAACTGTTTCACCGTAAATGCTCAACCTCGAGACATACTGCATGACGTTAAACTCCTCAGCCTCAGTCCATGTTGCATGACCCTAAACAGCTTAGCCTCGATTCATATTGTATGACCCTAAGCATCTCAGCTTCGGTCCATACCCTAAACTGCTAAGCCTTGGTCTATACTAAATGAGCCTAAGTTGCTCAGCCTCGGTCCATACTGCATGACCCAAAACTATTCATCCAAGATCCATACTAGATGAGGCTAAATTGCCCAGCCTCGGTCCATACTGCATGATGCTAAACTGCTCACCCTTTGTCCATACTCATTGACCCTAAACTGATCAGCCTCGATCCATACTGCTTGACCCTAAACTGCTCAGCCTCGATTCATATTTCTTGACCCTAAACAGCTCAACCTCCATCCATACTGCATGACCCCAAATTGTTCGGCGTCGATCTACACTTGATGATGCTAAACTTCTCAGCCTTGGTCCATACTACATGAAGCTAAACTGCCCAGCCTCGGTCCAAGCTGCAATGCTCTATACTGCCCAAGTTAAGTCCTTACCGCATGACCATAAACCGCTCAACGTCGATCCATACTGCATGGCCCTATACTGCTCAGTCTTGGTCCATACTGATAAACCCTAAACAGCTCTGTCTCGGTCCATACTGCATGACCCTAAACTGCTCAGCTTCGAGCCATACTGCATGACCATGGACTCCTCTCCCTCGGTCCATACCGCATGACCCTAAACTGCTCAGCCTCTGTCCACATTGCATGACCCAAAACTGCTCAACATCGGTCCTTACTGGATGAGCCTACACTGCTCAACCTCAGTCCACACCGGCTTGACCCTATATTATTCAACCTCGGTCCATAGTGCACGACCCTAAAGTGCTCAGCATCGATCCATATTGTACGACCCTACAATGCTTCACCTCGGTCCATACTGCATGATCCTATACTTTTCAGCCTCGTCCATACTGCATGACCCTAAACGTCTCAGCCTTGATCTTTACAGCATGACCTTAAACTGCTCAAACGCGGTGCATACCGCATGACCCTAAACTGCTTAGCCTCGGTCCACATGGCATGACCAAAACTTGCTTAGCCTTGATGCATGACCCTAAAATTCTCTGACTCCTTCCATCCAGCATGACCCTAGAGTTCTCAGCCATGGTCATTACAGCATGACCTAAATTTCTCATCCTTTTACCATACTGCATGACCCTAAACCGCTCTACCTCAGTCTGTACTGCATCACCTTAAACCACTCACCCTCGAACAGCATTGTACGACCCTAAGCTGTTCGGCCTCTTTCCATACTACATGACCCTATACTGCTCAACCTCAGTCCGTACTTCATGACCGTAAACTGCTCAGCCTCGGTCCATTATGCATGATGCTAAACTGCTCAGCCTCGGTATATAATGCATGACCCTAAACCGCTCAGCCTCGCTCCATAATGCATGACCCTGAATAGCTCTGACTGTTCCGTACTGCAAGACCCTAAACTGCTGAAAGTCGGTGCATATTGCATGACCTTAAACTTCTTAGCCTCGGTCCATACTGCATGACCCTAACTTGCTTAGCCTCGGTCTACTCTGCATGACTCTAAATTTATCAGTCTCGATACATAACGGATGACCCTAGACTGCTCAACCTCGGTCCATATTGCATGACCTTAATATCTCAGCCTTGTACCATACTGTATGACCTTATACTTCTTTGTCTCGGTCCATAGTGCATGACCCTAAACCACACAGCCTTGGTCCATACAGTAAGACCAAAAAGTGCTCCACCTTAGTCCATATTGCATGACCCTAATTTGTTCAGCCCTGGTCCATATGGCATGATCCTCAACTTCTCATCCATGGTCTAGAATTCATGACCCTAAACTGCTTGACCTCAGCCCATTCTGCATGACCCTAACCTCCTCAGCCTCGGTCCATACTGATGCCCCTAAACTACTCAACCTTAGTCCATATTGCATGACCCTAAACTGCTCAGCATCCATCCATACTGCATGACCCTAAACTGCTCAGTCTCGGTCCATACAAGAGGACCCTAAACTACTCAACCTCTGTCTGTATTGTGTGACCCTAAACTACTCAGCCTCGGGCCCTATTGGACGATCCTATGCTGCTCATCCTCGGTCGATACTGCATGATCATAAACTGCTCAACCTCAGTCTGGTGCATGACCCTAAATTGTTCAGCGTAGGTCCATACTTGATGATGCTGAATTTCTCCGACTTGTTCCATACAGCATAATGCTAAACTGCATGACCCTATACTGTTTAGCCTCCGTCCATACTGATTGACCCTAAACTGCTCAGCCTCGGTCCATACTGCATGACCCTAAACAGCTCAGCCTCGAGCCATACTGCATGACCTTAAACTCCTCATACGCGTTCCATACTGCGTGATCCTAAACTGCTCTGCTTCGAAACATATTGTATGACCCAAAATTGCGCAGCCTCGGTCCATACAATGTGACCCTAAACTTCTTAGCCTTGGTCCATACCGCATGACCGAAACTGCTCAGCTTCCATCCATACCACATGACCTTAAACTGCTCAGCCTCGATCCTTACAGCACGACCCTAAACTTCTCAACATAGGTTCATACTGAAACTGCTCACCCTCAGTCCATACTGCATGACCCTATAGGGCTCAACGACTTTCCATACTGCATGACCTTAAACTGCTCGGCCTCCGTACGTACATCATGACCCTAAACTTCTCAGCACGGGACCATACTGCATGACCCTAAATGGCTCCGCATCGGTCGATACCGCATGGCCCTAAACTTCTCAGCCTTGGTCCATATTGCTTGACCCTAAACTGCTCATCCTCCGTCCATACTGCGTGACCCTTAAATGCTCCGCCTCGATCCATAAAGCATGACTCTAAAATGCTTAGCCTCTGTCCATACAGCATGATTGCAAACTTCTCAGTATTGGTCGATAGTGCATGACCCTAAACTGCTCAGCATCGATCTATATTGCATGACCTTGTGCAGCTCAGCCTCGGTCCATACTGCATGACCTGAAACTGCTCAGCCTTGGTCCATTCTGCCTTACCCTAAACTGCACAGCAAAAGTCCATACAACATCACCCTAAACGGCTCAGCATTGGAAAACAATGCACCCTAAACTTCTTGGCCTCGGTCCAAACAGCATGACCCTATACTGCTCACCCTCGGTCCATACTACATGACCCTATACGGCCTGGTTGCATTCCATACTGCTTGACCATAAACGGCTCACCTTCGGTCCATACTACATGACCTTCAACAGGTTTGCCTCAGTTCGTAGTGCATGACCCTAAACTGCTCAGCCTCGGTCCATATTGCATGACCCTAAACTGCTCAGCCTCTATCTATACTGCATGACCCTAAATTGTTCAGCCTTGGACCATATTAGATGACGCTAAACTGCTCAGCCTCGGTCCATGGTGCAATAAACTAAACTGCTTAGCTTATGTTCATACTGCATGAACCTAAACTACTCAGCGTCGATCCATACTGCATGACCCTATACTACTCAACCTCGGTCCACAATGAATCATACTAAACTGCTCAACGTCGGTCGATACTGCATAACACTAAACGACTCAACCTCAAGCCATACTGCATGTCCTTAACTTGCTTAGCCTCAGACTGTACTGGATGGCCCTAATCAGCTCAGCCTCGATTCATATTGCATGACCCTAAACTGCTCAGACTCAATCCATGCTGCATGACCCAAAATCTACTCCGCCTCGATCCATATTGGATGAGCCTAAACTGGTCAGCCTCGGTCCATACTGCATGAACCTAAACTGTTCAGCCTCGGTCCATACTGGATGACGCTAAACTGCTCAGCCTCGGACCATACTGCATGATGCTAAATTGCAGAGCCTTGGTCCATATTGCATGACCCTAAACTGCTCAGCCTAGGTCCATACTGCATGGCCCTAAGTGCTCAGCTTGATCCATACTGCATGACGCTATACTGCTCAACCTCGATCCATATTGCATGAGTCTAAACGTTTCAGCCTCGATCCTTACTGGATGACGCTAAACTGCTCAGCCTCGGACCATACTGCATGATGCTAAACTGCGGAGCCTTGGCCCATACTGCATGACCCTAAACTGCTTAGCCTAAGTCCATACTGCCATCAATCCGTACTGCATGACCCTATACTTCTCAACCTCGGTCCATATTGCATGGCCCTAAACTGTTCAGCCTCGGTCCATACTGCATGACCCTAAACTGCTCTGCCTCGGTCCATACTGCATGATCCTAAACTACGCTGCCTCGATCCATAATGGATGACCCTAAACTGCTATGCCTCGATCCATACTGCATGACCTGAAACTGCTCAGCCTCGGTCCTTACTGCATGACCCTGAATAGCTCTGCCTCGTTCCATATGATGAGACCCTAAACTACTCAAAGTCGGTGCATATTGCATGATCCGAAACTCCTTAGCCTCGATCCACATTGCATGTCCCTAACTTTCTCAGCCTCGGTCCACTCTGCATGACCCTAAATTCCCAGCCTCAGTACATACCGCATGACTCTAGAGTGCTCAACCTCAGTCCATACTGCATGACCTTAATTTCTCAAACTTGTACCATACTGCATGACCCTAAACTTCTCAGTCTCGGTCCATAGTGCATGATTCTAAACCACTCAACCTTGGTCCATATTATATGACCATAAAGTGCTCCGCCTCCATCCATACTACAGGACCCTAAACTGCTCAGTCTTGATCCATACTTGAGGACCATAAACTACTGCGCCTTTGTCCATAGTTCATGACCCTAAACTACTCGACGACGGTCCATATTGCATGATCCTATACTGGTCATCCTCGGTTCATATAGCATGACCTTAAACTGCTCAACCTCGGCCCATTCTGCATGACCCTAAATTGTTCCGCATAATTCCATACATGATGATGCAAAACTTCTCAAGCTCGGTCCATACAGCGTGATGCTAAACTACTCACCGTCGATTTATACCGCATGACCCTATATGGCTTTGCCTCGGTCCTCACTGATTCATCTAAACTGCGTAGCTTCGGTCCATACTACATGGCCCTAAAATGCTCAGGCTTGAGCCATACTGCATGACCTTAAACTCCTCAACCTCGGTCCTTACTGCATGATCCTAAACTGCTAAGCCTCGATTCATATTGCATGACCCCAAACAGTGCAGTCTCGGTCCATATTGCATGACCGAAAACTGCTCAGCCTCGGTCCATACTCGATGAGCATACGCTGCTCAGCCTTGGTCCATACTGCGTGATCCTAAACTTTTCAGCCGCGATCCATACTGAATGATGTTAAACGGCTCAGCCTCGGTCCATACAGCATGACGATAAACTTCACAACCATGGTCCTTCGGTCCATACAGCATGACGATAAACTTCACAACCATGGTCCTTACTGCATTGTCATAACCTGCTCAGCTTAGGTCAATATGAATGACCCTAAAGTGCTCAACATCGATCCATATTGTATGACCCTAAACTGCTTAGCCTCCGTTCATACTGCATGACCTTAACTTGTTCAGCCTTGGTCCACACTGCATGACCATAAACTTCTCAGCCTCGATCTATACTGCATGACCCTAAACTCCTCAGCCTCGGTCCATAATGCATGACCGTAAATTGCTCAGCCTCGGTTCATATTGTATGACCATAAATTGCTCAGCCTCGGTCCATACTACTTCACCCAATACTGTAAACCTTCGGTCCCTACTGGAAGAGCATAAACGGCTCACCCTTGTTCCATACTGCATGACCGTAAACTGCTCAACCTCTTACCATACTACCTGATCATAAACTACTCAACAATGGTCCATACTGCGTGACCTTATACTTCTCAGCATCGGTCCATACCGCTTGACCTTAAACTGCTTGACCCAGGTCCATACTGCATGACCCTAAACTGCTCAGCCTCGGTTCATACTGCAGGACCCTAACTGCTCAAAATCGGTGCATATTGTTTGACCCTAAACTGCTTAGCCTTGGTCCACACTACATGACCCTATCTTGCTTAGCCTCAGTACACACTGCATGACCCATAAATTCTCAAAAACGGTACATACAGCATGACCCTAGACTGCTTAGCCTCGGTCCATACTGCACGACCTTAGTTTCTCTGCCTTATATTATACTACATCACCCTAAATTGCCCAGCCTCGATCCACAATGCATGACCCTAAACCACTCAACCTCGGTACATACTGTATGACCAAAATGTGCTCCGCCTTAGTCCATACTACATGACCCTAAATTGTTCAGCCTCGATCCATATGGCATGATCCTAAACTTCTCAGCCACGGTTCAGACTTCATGAATCTAAACTACTCAACCTCAGTCTTTACTGCATGACCCTAACCTCCTCAGCCTCGGTTCATACTGAATGCCCCGAAACTGCTCAGCCTCGATCCATATTGTGTGCCCCTAAACTGCTCAGCCTTTGTCCATACTGCATGACCCTAAACTGCTCAGTCGCGGTCCATATTAGAGGTCCCTAAACCACTTAGCCTCAATCCATACTGCGTGACCCTAAACTTCTTAGCCTCGGTCCATACTATATGATGTTGTACAGCACAGC
This sequence comes from Amborella trichopoda, assembly GCF_000471905.2. Next base: position 741,936 of record NW_006497023.1, read on the forward strand.
CTCGATCGATACTGCCTGACCCTAAATTACTCAGCCTCTGTCCATACTGTATGACCCAAAGCTGCTTTGCCTCGGTCCATACTGCAAGACCCTAAACTGCACAGGCTTGGTCCAACCTGCATGACCCTAAACCTCTCTGCCTCGGTCCATACTGCATGACCCAAAACAGTCCATGCCTCAATCCATGCTGCACCACTCTAAGCTGCCCAGCCTCGGTCCATACCGCATGACTCAAAACTGCTCAGCCTTGATCCATACTACATGACCTCCTACAGCTCAACTGCAGTCCATACTTCTTGACCTTAAATTGCTCAGCCTCAGTCTATACTGCATGACCCTAACTCCTTTGCCGCGATCCATACTGCATGACCATAAAGCGCTTAGCGTCGATCCACACCCGTGACCCTAAACTGCTCAGTCTCGGTCCATACTGCATAAACCTAAACATCTCAGCCTCGGTCCATATAGCATGACCCCAAACTACTAAGCCTTGGTCCATACAACCTGACCCTAAACTTCGCAGCCTTGGTCCATACTACATGACACTAAACTGCTCAGCCTTCGTCCATACTGCATTACCCTAATTTGCCAAGCCTCTGTCAATACAGCATGTCAGCATAGGTCCATACTGCATGACCCCAAACCGCTCAGCTGTGGTCCATACTGCATGACCCTATACTGCCAGCCTCGGTCCATACTACATGACCCAAGACTGCTCAGCCTCGGTCCGTACTGCATCACCCTAAACAGCTCAGCCTCGGTCAGTACTCCCCAAAACAGCTCAGCCTCGGTCCATACTGCATGACCCTTAACTGCCTAGCCTAGGTCCATACAGTACGACCCTAAATGGCTCAGCCTCAGTCCATACTGCATGACCCTAACCTATTCAACCTGGGTCTATACTGCTTGATCGTAAATTGCTCAGCCTCAGTCGATAATATTGAACCATAAAATACTCAGCAAAGGTCCATAATGCGTTACCCTATAGTGCTCAGCATCGGACCATACTGCACGAGCCAAAACTACTCAGCCTCGGTCCCTACAGTAAAATCCTACACTACTTCGCTTCGATCAATACTGCATGAACTTAAACTTCCTAGCTTTTGTCCATACTGCATGGCCCTAAACTGCTCGGCCTCGGTCCATACTGCATGACCCTATACAGCTTAGCTACAGTTCATACTGGATGGCCTTAATTTACTCTACCTCACTCCATACTGCATGACCCTGAACTGCTCACCCTCCGTCCATACTGCATGACCCTAAACTACTCGGCCTCTGTCCATACAGCTTAACCCTAAACTTCTCCGCATGGGTCCCCTATACTGCTCCACATAGGTCCATATTACATGACCCTATACTGCTCATCCTCGGTCAATACGGCATGACCCAAGACTGCTCAGCCGTGGTCTATACTACACGACCCTACTCTGCTCAGCCTCGGTCCATACCCCATGACCCTTAACTGCTCATGCTCGATCCAAACTGTATGACCCTAAACGGCTCAGCGTCATCTATACAGCACGATCCAAAACTGCTCAGCCTCGGTCCATACTGCATGTTTGTAAACTGTTCAGCCACGGTCCATACTGCATAACCCTCAACTACTCATCCTCAGGCCATACAGCATGATCGTAAATGCTCAGCATAGGTCCATACTGCATGACCCTAAACAACTCAGCATCGGCCCTTACTACTTGACCCTATATTGCTCAGGCTTGATCTATACTGCATGACCCTAAACAACACAGCCACTGTCCATATTGCATGACCCTATATTATTCATCCTCGATCCATACCGCATGACCCGAAATTGATCAGCCCGGGTTCATACTTAATGATGCTAAACATCTCATCCTCGGTTCATACCGCACGACACTAAACTACTCAACCTCGGTCCATAATACAATACTAAGAACTGCTCAGCTTAAGCCCATAATGCATGGCCCTCAACTTCTCCGCGTCGACCCATATTGCATGACCATATACTACTTAGCATCGGTCCATACTGAATGACTCTAATCTGCTCAGCCTCGCTCCATACTGCATGACCCTAAACTGCTCAGCCTCCAGCCATACTGCAAGATGACTCCTCAAACTCGGTCCATATTGCATGACCCTAAACTGCTCAGCCTTGATTCATATTGCATGACCCTAAACTGCACAACCTCGGTCCATACTGCATGACAAAAATCTGCCAAGCCTCGGTCTGTACAGGATGAGCCTAAATTGCTAAGGATCGGTCCATCCTACATCGCCCTAAACTACTCGGTCTTGGTCCCTACAGCATGATCCTAAACTTCTTCATCTCGATCAATACTGCATGACCGTAAACTGCTCATCCTCGGTCCATACTGCATGACCCTAAACTACTCAACCTCGATCCATACTGCATGACCCTATATAGCTCAGTCGCGGTCCATACTACATGACCCTGAACAGCTTTGCCTCGTTCCATACTGCAAGACCCTAAACTGATTAAACGTGTTGCATACTGCATGACCCTAAACTCCTTGGCCTTGGTCCATAATATGGGCACGTAACTTGCTCAGCCTCTACAGTCCATGATAGAGGAGAGAGAAGAGAGAGAAGAAAACATGAATGGTAATGAGGTCTCATCGCTCCTGACTGAAGAGAGAGAAGGAGAAAAGAGAACATGGATAGCTATGCACCTTCAACGTCCTTGACAAAGAAGGGAGAGAGACAGAGAACATGGACGACGATGGGCTTAATACAAGGCAAGAAGGAAATACGAATAAAAAGAAAAAAAATAAGAGGGAAAGAAAAGGAGCAAGATGGTTCGAATGGAATTTAAAATCTTTCATTGCATTAGAAGATGTTACAAGCAAAAAATCCCATTATTAGGGAGGTTACAAATATATTACACAGCATTGCTCTCGCATCAGATAAAAAGAGAGTAGCGATACCGAAGCATTGCTCTTGCATCTGAGGAAAAGAGAACGGCTGACCCCAGTGTTGCTCTTGAATATGAGGAAAAGAGGACTAATATTCTCTTCTCTCCAATTTCTCTTCTCCATCAAACCCCTTTTCCCTTTCTCTTTACTATAAAAAATGCACTAAGAGTCCCTCGTCAAGGAGACGCCGTAAGGCTGTCGAATGGACATGAACTCCGTTATGTTAATTCTTCCATTTTCCTTTGAGTACACACGCACATGTGCACTCACCCGTTCGTCCCTACTCCTTCGACAAATCGATCAAGACCTGGTAATCGAAGACCTTCCCCAAGAGTACCCTTCTGAAGTACCTTCTTCAGACCAGTCCTACCATTAGAGCTCACAAAAGAGCTTGAGGGAAGGCTCCTTTGGGTGATGAAGTCTTCCATCCCCCGTCACTCCCCATGCCAAGAAAAAATTCAAAGCTGACTCCTATTCCTGGTCCGCATCCCTTGCCGCACCTCATGGAGATGGCCCGGTCATGTTTAAAGAAAGTTGATCATGCACAATCATGATCCCGATCTCGGTTCTGAAAAGAGGTATACCAGAGCCGGAAAGCCATACATGATCGAGGCATGTGAATGGTGCCAAAATAAGAACACAAGGTACTCAGGGCAAGAATTCTTGCTGATTCTCTGATCGAGAACCCCTTTTATCCACTACAGGCCGCAGTAGAACTTGAATTGGAAGAGATAAAATTCTGCATGGTTATCAATGTCGTAGGAGACGACCCAACCTTGGTGCCAATACCATCATGAACCTGTCCTGGCTCGATCAGCATACAAAGCTCGAGCTCAATCATGACATGTCGAACCTCTACTGACAGACCTGTTGAACCCAGTTCAATGGGTACGCCACGCCCCCATCATACGAGAGATCAATCACCCTGAAGAAACAATCTGCGTGATGGTCGTTGAAGAGCCTAATGATGACCAAGAAGATCGTATGAATAGGTTCGAGGACATGATGCGCAAGATGATGGAGAAAATCAAGCTCATGGAATGTACCTGGCTCCTTAGGAACTCATCTCTCCGGAAAGCCAATTCTCGTCATCCAGCCGATTCGATCACAAGGCAACCAGTTCCTTCGCATGACCATTCCTCCTCTTAGCAAGTTTCACAGGTTGACATTGATGTCATGGTCAATCACAGTTTGTGAGGTAGATAAATCTCAGGCATTCAAGCTACAGCCTTGTATCGAAAGCCCTATCCTACTGATAATGATCAACTCCCCTTTCCCCCTAATTACCAGAAAGGGAGACTCTCGCTCTTCATCAGGTGAGTTCATCACACCAGCATATTGTCCACTTCTATTTGGCATGTCTAGAGAGAAAAGCGGATGGGATGCTTCTTCTCCATCAGTTTGTTGAAAGTCTTAACGAGCCGGCATTTAAGTGGTATGCTCGACTCCCTTCGAACACAGTGCAACCTGGGAAGAAATAGAGCACTTGTTCTACAAGCGCTTCTGTGTAATCGAGAGAGAAGTCCAGACTATTGAGCTTCTCACATTAGTCCAAGGCTTAGAAAAGCCAGTGGATCAATTCATTATAAGATGGAGAGATCTAGCTACATACCAAACTACCTCCATGCTTGAAATTGATGCGATCCAAACATGTGTGCGGAACATGGGACCGAAAATCTCCCTACATGTTGAGGCATCAAACCCAACTTCTATATCGGATCTTATCTTCAAAGAAGTCCAGATAGAGAGCCTCCTTATGCATCATCGAAAACTTCAAACCCCATCATCAAATGGGGAAAACAGTCGAAGCTCTTGTAATGTTCTTTCGAATTCTTGGGGCAATTAACAGAAAGGAGTGATCAGTGCTACTGTCACTGTATCAGACCCCAATAAGGCCTCACCACAAACTCTAGACTTCTCTATGGGGGTGAACCCTGCAAATGCTCAAGGGACTCCTCAAGCGAGCCAGCAGAAACCTCAGTCCTACAATAAGGTGCCACCATCTTGAAACCTCTATGGAAAAGACTAATGGGAGGAGAAGAAAAAGAAAGTCTATAGCTTTGACAGGGAGCATGTGCCGACGTTACTCCGAATGTTGATTGAGAAACAAATGATCACCTTGGCTGATATGAAAACGCCAGAGGATGCTGACTTTATCACTAATAAGAGTAATTGTACCTATCATAGAATGCTGAGGCACCCTATTCAGGATTGCTTCACACTCAAAGATCACAATGAGGCTTTAATCCATAAGGGGTAGATACAACTTGATAGTCTCCAGAAGGCATTCGGGGCAGCTGAAGCATCTCATGTGGTGACAGTTTAAGAAGAAGGCAAGCAAGAGTATCATCTTGATGAACTACCACAGAACCTTCTTCAGGCTCTGTTTTGTATGATGCTTCAAGTAGGGATCATCGCACCAGAACCATCAAGACAGCCCAGGCATCTCGCTCGTGGGACTGAAACCCTCTGGTGCCCTTATCACCAGATACGAGGTCATGACTTGGACGGCTTCAGATTCTAAGCCATAATCATAGAGAAAGTCCAAGGAGGACATGTCGTTGGCACCATCTCAAGGGATGATGTTTGAACCACCAGGCTGCCAACACAAGAGGTCACCCAAACACAGACCTCTTGTGAAAGTGCAATACCCGAGCCATCCAATTCCCAACCATGGAAAGTCTTTCGAGGGAGAAATTGAATGAAATCGATGAAGAGGGAGGTTGTTCACCAAGCAAGGTCAGCCCCTAAGCCACGTGAACCTGGCTAACCTGGGCCCGTTCACAAAAATGGTAGAAGAAGATAAGCACCAAAGTCTGCCCACCGAAAGAGAAAACTCCCTCAACCCCAGATTGAGGTTGAATTCCTCAAGCCCTTCCTCCATTGCCAACCCTATGGGATTTCTTTCCTAAGTCAGTCACTTTCACTGACCAAGACCTGTAATCCAGTCAAGAAGGCATTCCTGATCGTTCCTCTGTTCAGGTTCCCAACATGTCTGATAATGGTGATGACATAAAAAGCACCCCCAACAGTCTAAGCAGAGTGATGACTGAAAAGATTCCTTGCAAATGTCCAATTCCGACTATGACGTTAAAAGCTACCCGGATTGGTCTAATCTAAGAGGCGACCTTAAAATATCTCTCTCATCTTCTATCCCTGACTCTTCTAAACCTTCTTCTTATTTTTTTCACACGTCTTTTGCAGGTTTGAATCTCAAATGCCCAGACTTTGAGGCTCTTGACAAAGAGTTGAAAAATTGCAACATTAGTAGGCAGCATCAAAAACCGCTGAAGAAAACGGTGGTGCAAGCAGCTAGGTTCTGACAGTCCCTGAGGCCTTAGCATCTTGAGCCAATGCAAAGCCTCCTCCAACAATTGAGGAACTCCTCAAGAGACACAAGAATCCCAAACTTAAGAAACCCTAATGGCCTCTTGAGCCCGAATTCGAGCAACGACCGAAGGAGTCAAGAGGGCAGTGCTTCCTTTCTCATGAAGAATGCCACATGGTGCAGGTCTCTGAGGTAGTGACCAACACTGACCCATCAATACCCCATAAAAAATATCTGTGCATTCTCTTACTGGCACACACCGTGCCAGAAAACCTCTGCAAGCCTTTTGCCTTCACTATCGAAAAATTTGTGCAAATCATTGGAAACACTCTACCAAAATTCCTAAAGTCCCAACACATTCCCCTTTACTAAAAAACATGCCTGCAAACCCACCAGAATCCTTGTCAGAACCTCTCCCTTTTTGTTGCCGAAAGTTCCCTCACACCAAGCCTTAGTCATTTTTACCTTTAATAAAACGGTAAAGGGATTTTACCCCCTTCTTATACCCTCGTGTGTCCCACTTCTGTCTCTCAAAAAATAGGAATGATGACAGAGTCCAGAAGAAAAAAAGATAATTGACCGGGCCAAACGCGCTTTGGCCAGAGCCCAAACCTGAATGTTTCTCTTCAACTCAGCCACCTTGAACAACTCTCCATCTCACTGTTGTTCATGCAACCACCATCGCGCACGTTCACCATCGTGCACATTCACCACCATGCGCATTCACTGTCGTGCGTGTTCACTGTCATTCACGTTCACTGTCGTGCATGCTCACCACCGTGCGTGTTCAACGTTATGCGCATTCACCATCATGCGTGCTCACCGACGTGCATGTTCTCTGTCATGCATGTTCTCTGCAGCACGTGTCCACCGTCGTGCACACTTACTGCTGAGCACGACCCTTGCACTACTGAGCCAATTTTCATCACCGAGCCCACCCCTTCTACCTCTGCACCCATGCCTTTTGCATTCACCTCCACACATGCCTCCCTTAGCCAGCCGATTCGTGTGCGCATCGACAAAGGTTCGACCCTCAATAACCTTTCCATCCCCACTCGAATTATATTCATACTTCCCATCACATGTGTCCACTATAATCACCAGGGAGCCACATTTGCTCCCCAATCCCCAGTGAGTCTGATTCCACCTACCACCCTCATTGGGTCACCTTCATCTTCTGAGCCCACTGCCCATAAATGGTCTCAGCCATTTTCATCCCCAAGTGAGTCAGACCACCATCCATAGGCTCATTCCCCATGGAGCCTCATCCACTTCACAGCTCTCAGTGAGTCCACATCTCATTAGTGACCCACATACATGACGGCTCATACGCTATCTAGTTGTATGATAGAGGGTGAGCAGTTTTGGGTCATGCGGTTTGAACCGAGGCTGAGCAGTTTGGTTGCACAGCATCAACCGTGACTGACCAGTTCGGGGTTATGCAGTATGGACTGAGGTTGAGCAGTTTGAGGTTGTGCAATATGGGTCGAGGGTGAGAAGTTTAGGGTCATGCAGTATGGACTGAGGCAGAGCAGTTTAGGGTCATGCAGTATGGACCGAGGCTGAGTAGCTTAGGGTCATGCGATTTGGACCGAGGCTGAGCAGTCTAGTTTCATGTAGTGTGGACTAAGGTCGTGCAGTTAGGGTCATGCATGATGGACCTAGGCTGAGTAGTTTAAGGTCGTGCAGTCTGGACCGGGGCTGAGCACTTTTTGGTCATACCGGATGGATCGAGGCTGAGCAGTTTAGGGACCTATAGTATGGACTGACGCTGAGTAGTTCATGGCCATGTAGTGTGGGCCAAGGCTATGCAATTTAGGGTCATGCAACATAAATCGTGGCTGATCAGTTTAAGGTCATGCCGCATGGACCGAGGCAGAGTAGTTTAGGGTCTTGCAATATGGACCTAGGCTGAGAAGTTTAGGGTAATGTGGTACGGATCGAGGGTGAACAGTTTAGGGTCATGAAGTATGGAATGAGGTTGAGCAGTTTAGGGTCATGCAATAGGGACTGGGGCTCAGCAGTTTAGGGTAATGAAGTGTTGATTGAGGCTGAGCAGTTAGTGGTTATGGAGTATGGACCGAGGCCAAGCAATTAAGGGTTATGCAGTATGTTTACGGTCTTATAATTTGGATCGAGGCTTAGCAGTTCATGACCATGTAGTGTGGACCAAGGCTGAGCTTATCGTGACCATGTAGTGTGGACCGAGGCTTAGCATTTAAGGGTCATGCTTTATAGACTGAGGCCGAGCAGTTTATTGTCATGCCGTATATATCGTGGCTGAGCAGTTTAGGGTTATGCGGTATGGAACGAGGCAGAGTAGTTTGGGATCTTGCAGTATGGACCTAAGCTGAGTAGTTTCAGGTCATGTAGTATGGACTGAGACTGAGTAGTTTAGGGTCAAGCAGTATGGAATGAGGCTGAGCAGTTCATGGCCATGTAGTGTGGACCGAGGCTTAGAAGATTAGGGTCATGCATTTTTTATTGAGGATGAGCCGTCTAGAGTCATGCAAGATAAATCGAGACTGAGCAGATGGTTCAAGGCTAAGCAGTTTAGGCTCTTATAGTATGGACCAAGGTTGACAAGCTTAGGTTGATGCAGTATGGACTGCGGCTGAGTAGTTTAGGGTATTACAGTATGAACCTAGTATGAGCTATTCATGGCCATGTAGTGTGGATCGAGGTTAACGATTTAGGGTCATCCATTATGAACCGAGGCTGAACAGTTTAGGTTCATGCAGTATAAATTGAGGCCGAACAGTTTAGGGTCATGCAGTATGGATAGTGGCTGAGCAGTATAAGATCATGCAGTAAGGATAGTGCTCTAGCAGTTTAGGGTCATGCTGTATGGACCGAGGATGAGGAGTATACGGTCATGCCGAATGGTACGAAACTGAGAAATTTAAGGTCATGTACTATGAACCGAGCCTGAGCAGTTTAAGGTCATGCAAGATGGATCGAGGTTGACCAGTTTAGGGTCATGCTATATGGACTGAGGCTGAGATGTTTAGGGTCATGCAGTATGGACCAAGGCTGAGCAGTATAGGGTCACTCAGTATGAATCAAGGCTGAGTACAAAAGGGTCTTACTGTATGGACCGATGTTGAGCTGTTCATGGCCATGTACTGTGGACCAAGGCTTAGCGGTTTACGGTTATGCATTATAGCCAGAGGCTGAGCAGTTTAAGATGATGCAGTATGGACCGGGGCTGAGCAGTTTAGGGTCTTACAGTATGGACCAAGGCTGAGATGTTTAAGGTCATGCACTATGGACCGAGGGTGAGCAGTTTAGGGTCATGCAGTATGGAACGAGGCTGAGCTGTTCATGGCCATGTAGTGTGGACCGAGGATTAGTAGCCTAGGGTCATGCATTATGGACCGAGGCAGAGTAGTTTAGTGTCATGCACTATAAATCGAGGATGACAAGTTTAACGTCATGCAGTATGGACCGAGGCTGATCAGTTTAGGATCTTACAGTATAGACCTAGGCAGAGATGTTTAGGGTTATACAGTATGGACCGAGGCTGAGTAGTTTAGGGTAATGCAGTATGGACCAAGGTTCAACTGTTTATGGTCCAACGGAATGGGCCGAGGCTGAGCTTTTAAGGGCCTTACAGTATGGATCGAGGCTATGCAGGTTAGGGTCATGCAATATGGACCTAGGCTGAGCAGTTTAAAGTAATGTGGTACGGACCTAGACTAAATAGTTAGTTGTTATGCAGTTTGGACCGACGCTGAGCAGTCTAAGCCCATGAAGTTTGGACTGAGTCTGAATAGTTTAGAGTCATGTAGAATGGATCGGGGCTGAGCAGTTTTGGGTAATGCAGTACAGATTGAACCTAAGCAGTTTAGGCTCATGCAGTATGGATTGAGGCTGAGCAGTTTAGGGTCATCCAATTTGGACCGAGACTGAGCAGTTTACGGTCATGCCCTATGGATTGTGGCGGAGCCATTTACGATCATGTCATATGGACCGAGGCTGAGCAGTTTAGGGTCATGCAGTATCGACCGATGCTGAGCCATTTAAGGTCATGTAGTATGGACCGAGGCTGAGCACTTTAAGGTCATGCAGTTTGGATCGAGGCTGAGGAGTTTAAGGTCATGTAGTATGGACCGAGCATGATAAGTTTATGGTCATGAAGTATGGACTGAGGCTGAGCACTTTAGGGTTATGTAGTATTGACCAATGATGAGCTTTTTAGAGTCATGCAGTATGGACCGAGGCTAAGCACTTTAGGGTCATGCAATATGGACCGAGGCTGAGCAGTTTAGGGTCGTGCAGTATAGACCGAGCTTGATAATTTTAGGGACATGCAATTTGGACTGAGGCTGAGCACCTTAGGATCATGCAGTATTGACCGATGGTGAGATTTTTAGGGTCACGCAGTTTGGACAGAGGCTGAGCACTTGTAAGGTCATGCAGTATAGACCGAGGCCGAGTAGTTTAGGGTCATGCAGTATAGATCGAGCTTGATAATTTTAGGGTCATGTAATATGGACTGAGGTTGAGCACTTTAGGGTTATGTAGTGAGGTCTGAGGCTGAGGAGTTTACAGTCATGCAGTATGGACCTTCCTTGAGTAGTTTAGGGTCATGCAGTGTGGACTGAGGATGAGCAGTTTATTATCGTGCAGTATCGACCGAGGCTGAGCAATTTATGGTCATGCAATATGGACCGAAGCCTTGAGTAGTTTGGGGTCATGCCGAATGGATCGAGGCTAAGAAGTTATGGGTCGTGCATCATGAAACGAGGCTGAACAGTTTAGGGTCATGCAATATGGACCGGGGCTGAGCAGTTTAGGGTCAGGCAGTATGGACTGAGGCAGAGAAGTTTAGGGTCACGCAATATGGACCGAGGCTGGGCAGTTTAGGGTCATGCGGTATGGACTGAGGCTGAGCAGTTTAAGGTCATGCAATGTGGACTGAGGTTGCGCAGCTTTGGGTCATGCTACATGGATCGAGGATGAGAAGTTTAGGGTCAATCAATATGGAATGAGGGCAAGCTGTTTAGGGTCAGGTTCTGTGAACCGCAGCTGAGCAGTTTTGGGTAATGCGGTATGGACCATGGCTGAGCTTTTTTAGCTCTTGTAGTATGGACCGAGGCTAAGCAGTTTAGGGTTTTACAGTATTGACAAAGGCTGAACTATTAAGAACCATGTAGTATGGATCGAGGTTGTACAATTTAGTCAAGTAGTATAGATCGAGGCTGAGCAGTTGAGGGTAATGCAGTATGGACCTAGCATGAGCAGTTTAGGGTCTGGTAGTATGGACCGAGGCTGAGAAGTATAAGGTCATGCTGTATGGACCGAGGATGAGGAGTTTAAGGTCATGCAGTCCTGATTGACGTTGAACTGCTTAGGGTCGACTGAGGCTTACATGTTTAGGGTCATGCAGTGTGGACCGAGGCTGAGCAGTTAAAGGTCATGCAGTATGGACCGAGGCTGAGCAGTTCGGGTCACGCAGTTTGGAACGAGGCTGAGCCGTTTACGGTCATGCCGTATGGAACGTGGCTGAGCCGTGTACAGTCATGCTGTATGGATCGAGGCTGAGCAGTTTAGGTTCATGCAGTATCGACCGATGCTAAGCTATTTAGGATCATGCAGTATGGACCGAGTTTGAGCACATTAGGGTCACGCAGTAAGGACTAAGGTTGAGCAGTTTAGGGTCACGCAGTACAGACATTGAGCATGAGAAGTTTAGGGTCATGCTGTAGGGACTGAGGCTGAGCACTTCAGAGTCATGCAGTATGGATCGAGGCTGGCCACCTTAGGGTCATGCAATATGGATCTAGGGTGGGTAGTTTAGGGTCATGCAGTATAGACCACGCTGGAGAAATTTAGGGCCATGCAAAAGGGACTAAGGCCGAGCACTTTAGGGTTGTGATGCATGGTCAGAGGCTGAACAGTTTTTGGTCATGCAGTATGGACCTTGCTTGAGCAGTTTTGGGTCATGTAGTATGGATCGAGGCCGAGCAGTTTAGGGTCATGCAATATGGATCGATTCCTTGAGTAGTTAACGGTCATGTAGTATGGATCGACGCTGAGCAGTTTGGGGTCATGCATCATGGACCGAGGCTGAGCAGTTTAGGGTCATTCAGTATGGACCGAGGATGAGCAGTTAAGGGTCATGTGGCATGAAACGAGGATGAGCAGTTTAGGATCATGCAATATGGACCGAGGCTGAGCAGTTTAGGGTCGTGCAATATGGACTAAGGTAGAGCAGTTTTGAATCAGGCAGTATGGACCGAGGTTGAATAGTTTAGGGACATGCAGAATGGACCGGAGCTCAACATGTTTGGGTCATGCAATGTGGACTGAGGTTGCGCAATTTTGGGTCATGCTGTATGGATCGAGCCCTAGCAGTTTAGGGTCAATTGGTATGGACCGAGGCTAAGCAATCTAAGGTCATGTTGTGTGGACCGCGGTTGAGCAGTTTGAGTCATGCAGTATGGACCAAGGTTGAGCATTTTTGGCTCTTGCAGTATGGACCGGGGGTAAGAAGTTTAAGGTTATGCAGTATTTATCAAGGCTGAACTGTTAAGAACCATGTAGTGTGGACCGAGGATGCACAATTTAGTCAAGTAGTGTGGACCGAGGCTGTGCAATTTAGTCAAGTAGTGTGGACCGAGGCTGAGTAGTTGAGGGTCATGCAGTATGAACCGAGCTTGAGATGTTTAGGGTCCGACAGTATTGACTAAGGTTGAGAGGTATCAGGTCATGCTGTATGGACTAGGACGAGCAGTTTAATGTCATGCAGTCAAGACCGACGCTGAACTGCTTAGGGTCATGTAGTATGGACAGAGGCTGAGTAGTTTATGGACCGCCCCTGAGCAGTGCAAGGTCATGCAGTATGGACCGAGGCTGAGCAATTTGGGGTCATGTAGTTTTGACTGAGGCTGAGCAGCTTATGGTTGTGCCTTATGGACCATGGCTGAGCAGTTTACGGTCATGCATTATCGACCGATGCTGAGCTGTTTAGGGTCGTGCAGTATGGACCGAGTCTTAGCCATTTATAATCATGCAACAAAGGCCGAGTATGAGCAGTTTAGCGTCAGGCACTATGGATCAAGGCTGAGCACTTTAGGGTCACATAGTATGGACCGAGGCTGAGCAGTTTAGGGACATGCAGTATGCACTGGGGCTGAGCAGTTTAGGGTCTTACAGAATGGAATGAGGCTGAGCAGTTAGGGGTCATGCAACATGAACTGAAGCTGAGCAGTTTAGGGTCAAGCAGTGTGGACCGTAGCTGAACAGTATAGGGTCAGGCAGTATGGACCGAGCCTTTACAGTTTAGGGTCATGCAGTAGATATCGAGGCTTAGCAGTTTAAGGTCATGCAGTATCAACTGAGGTAGAGTAGTTTAGGGTCAGGCAGTATGGACCGAGGCTGGGCAGTTTAGGGTCATGCGGTATGGA
>NW_006497023.1:756178-774149 GCF_000471905.2 Amborella trichopoda
GGGCAGTTTAGGGTCATGCGGTATGGACCGAGGCTGAGCAGTTAGGGTCATGCAGTGTGGACTAAGGCTGCGCAGTTTTGGGTCATGCTGTATGGAGCGAGGCTGAGAAGTTTAGGGTCAATCAGTAAGGACAGAGGCTAAGCGGTTCATGGTCATGCTATGTGGACCGAGGCAGAGCAGTTTTGGGTCGTGTAGTTTGGACCGAGGCTGAGCATTTTTGACTCACGTAATATGGATCAAGGCTGAGCAGTTTAGGGTTATGCAGAAGCGGCCAAGGCTGAACTGTTAAGAGTCATGTAGCATTGAGGCTGCGCAATTTAGTCACGTAGTAAAGACAAAGGCTGAGCAGTTGAGGGTCATGCAGTATGGATCGAGCTTGAGCAGTTTAAGGTCCAACCGTTTGGACCGAGGAAGAGTAGTTTAGGGTCATGCAGTACGGACCGAGGTTGAGCAGTTTAGGGTCATGCAGTCAGGACTGAGGCTGAGCAGTTTAGGGTCATGCAGTACGAACCGAGCCAGAGCATTTTGGGGTCTTGCAATATGGACTGAGGCTTAGAAGTTTAGGGTGAGGCTGTATGGATCGAGGCTGAGGTATAGCAGTTTAGGGTCATGCAGTGTGGACTGAGGCTGATCAGTTTTGGGCCTTACAGTTTAGACTAAGACTGAGGAGTTTCAGGTTATGCAGTATGGACCAAGGCTGAGCAGTATAGGGACATGCGGTATGGGCTGAGGCTCAGAAGTTTAGGGTGACACAATGTGGACTGAGGTTGCACAGTTTTGGGTCATGCTGTATGGATCGAGCCTGAGCAGTTTAAGGTCAATCTGTATGGGTCGAGGCTAAGCCATTTAAAGTCATGCTGTGTGCACCGCGGCTAAGCATTTTTGGGTCATGCAGTATGGACCGAGGCTGAGCATTTTTTGCTCTTGCAGTATGGACCGAGGCTAAGCTGTTTAGGGTTATGAAGTATTGATCAAGGTTGAACTGTTAAGAACCATGTAGTATAGACTGAGGCTGTGAAATTTAGTCAAGTAGTGTGGACCGAGACTGCGCAACTTACTCAAGTAATGTAGACCGAGGCTGAGCAATTGAGGGTCATGCGGTGCCGACCGAGCTGGAGAAGTTTAGGGTCTGACAGTATGGGTTGAGGCTAAGAAGTATAAGGTCATGTCGTATGGATCGAGGACAAGCAGTTTAGGGTCATGCAGTCTAGACCGACGCTAAACTGCTTAGGGTCAAATAGTATGGACCGTGGCTGAGAAGTTTAGGGTCATGCAACATGGACCGAGCCTGACCAGTTTAGGGTCATGCAGTATGGACCGAGGCTGAGCAATTTGAGGTCATGCAGTGTGGACCGAGGCTGAGCAGTTTACGGTCGTGCAGTATGGATCATGGCTGAGCAGTTTACGGTCATGCAGTATCGACCGATGCTGAGCTGTTTAAGGTCGTGTAGTATTGACCGAGGCTGAGGAATTTATAATCGTGCAGCAAAGACAGAGTTTGAGCTGTTTAGCCACTATGGACCGAGTCAGAGCACTTTAGAGTCATGCAGTATGGATCGAGGCTGAGCAGTTTAGAGACATGCAGTTTGCACTGAGGCTGAGTAGTTTAGGGTCTTACGATATGCACCGAGGCTGTGCAGTTTGGGGTCATGCAGCATGAACTGGCGCAGTTTGGACTGAGACAGAGTAGTTTAGGGTTAGATAGTATGGACTGAGCCTGGGTAGTTTAGGGTCGTGCGGTATGGACCGAGGCTGAACAGTTTAGGGTTATGCAGTGTGGACTAAGGTTGAGCAGTTTCGGATCATGAAGTATGAAACGAGGTTGAGAAGTTTAGGGTCATGAAGTTTGGACTGAGGCTGAGCAGTTTAAGGTCAACCAGTATGGACCGAGGCAAAGCAGCTCAAGGTCATGCTGTGTAAACCGAGGCTTTGAAGTTTTGGATCATTTAGTTTGCACCGACGTTGGGCATTTTAGGCTCATGCAGTATGGACAAAGGATGAGCAGTTTAGGGTTATGGAAGGGCCAAGGCTAAACTGTTAAGAATCACGAAGCACTAAGGCTACGCAATTTAGTAAATTAGTTCTAGGTCATGCAGTATGGACCAAGGCTGAGCAGTTTAGGGTCATGCGGTAAGGACTGAGGCTGAGCATTTTAGGGTCATGCAGTATGGACCGAGCCTGAGATTTTTAAGGTCGTGTAATATGGATCGAGGATTAGAAGTTTAGGGTCAGGAAGTATGGACCGAGGCTGATTTAGAGCAGTTAGGGGCCATGCAGTTTGGACCATGGCTGGGTTGTTTTGAGCCTTATAGTATGGACTGAGGCTGAGCAGTTTCATGTCATGCAGTATGGACCGAGGCTGAGTAGTTTAGGGTAATTCAGTATGGACCGACGATGAGAAGTTTAGGGTCATGCAGTATGGACTGAGGCTGAAACTTTTAGGGTCATGCAGTGTGGACTGAGGTTGTATTGTTTAGGGTCATGTAGTATGCACCGAGGCTGAGCAGATTAGGATCACGCGGTATGGACCAAGGCTGAGCGGTTTATGGTCATGCAGTGTGAACTGAGGCTTAGCAGTTTAGGTTCATGCCTAATGGATCGAGGCTGAGCAGTTAAGGGTCATGCAAGATGGATCGAGGTTGAGCAGTTTAGGGTCATGCCGTATAGACCGAGGCTGAGCAGTTTTGGGTCATGTGGTCTGGACCGAGGTTGAACGATTTAGGGTCATGTAATATGGAATGAGGTTGAGCAGTTTAGGTTCACGCAGTATGGACCTAGCCTGACAAATTTAGGGTCATGTAGTACGGACCGAGACTAAGCACTCTAGGGTCCTGCTGTTTGGACCGAGGCTGAGCAGTTTACGGTCATGCCGTGTGGATCGTGGCTGAGCCATTTACGGTCATGCCATATCGACCGGGGCTGAGCAGTTTAGGGTCATGCAGTATGGACCGAGGCTGGGCTGTTTCAGGTCATGCAGTATGGACCGAAGTTGTGGATTTAATGTCATGCAATATGGACCTAGGCCATGATGTATGGACCGAGGCTGAGCTGTTAAGGGTCAGGTAGCATGAACCGCGGCTGAGCAGTTTAGGGTCATGCAACACGGATTGAGGCTGAACAGTTTACGGTCATGTAGTACGTAACGAGGCTTAGCAGTTTTGAGTCATGCAGTATAGACTGAGGCAAAGCAGTTTAGGGTGGTGCAGTACGGATCGAGGCTAAGCAGTTTACTGTTATGCAATATGGACCGAGGCTATGCAGTTTAGAATCACGCAGTGGAGACCGAGGCTGAGCAATATGGGGTCATGCAGTATTGACTGAGGCTGAGCAGTATAAGGTCATGCAGTATGGACCGAGGCTGAGTAGTGTAGTGTCATGCAGTATGGACCAATGCTTAGCAGTTGAGGTTCATGCTATATGGATCGAGGCTGAGCAGTTTAGGGTTATGCAGTATGGACCGAACCTGAGCATTGAGGGTCACGCGATATGGACCAAGGCTGAGCAATTTAGGGTCAGGCAATATGGACCGAGGCTGAGGATGAGTAGTTTAGGGTCAGGTAGTGTCGATTGAGGCTGAACAGTATGGGATCATGCAGTATGGACCAAGGCTGGACAGTTTAGGGTCATGCAGTATGAATCGAGGCTGAGTAGTTTAGGGTCATGCAGTGTGGACCATGGCTTAAAAGTTTGGGGTCTTGTAATGTGGACCTAGGCTGAGCATTTTAGGGTCAGGCAATATGGACCACGGATGAGCAGTTTAGGATCTTGGAGTACGGATCGAGTTTGAGCAAATTAAGGTTATACAATATGTACCGAGGCTGAGCAGTTTACAGTCGTGCAGTATGGACTGAGGTAGGGCAGTTTAGGGTCAAGTAGTATAAACCGAGGCTGAGCTGTTTAAGGTCATACGGTATGGACCGAGGCTGAGCAATATAGTTTTATCCAGTGAGGCATGATGTTGCGCAGTTAAAGGTGGTGCATTATGTACCGAGGCTGAACAGTGTAGGGTCATTCAGTTTGGACCGATGTCAAGCAATTTAGGGCCTTATTGTCTAGACCGTGGCTTAGTAGTTTAGGGTCTTGCAGTGTGGACGGAGATTGAGATGTTTAGAGTCATGTCGTATGAGCCGAGGCTGAACAGTTTAGAGTCATGCAGTTTAGACCGAGGCAGAGGCGTTTATGGTCATGCAGTGTGGACCGAGGCTTTGCAATTTAGGGTCATGCATTATGGATCGTGGGTGAGTAGTTTAGGGTCATGAAGTATGGACCTAGGCTGTGCAGTTAAGGGTAATGCAGTATCGACCGAGGCTGCACAGTTTAGGGTCATGCTGTATAAACAGGGGTTGAGTAGTTTAGGGTCATGCTATAAGGACCGAGGTTGAGCAGTTAACGGTCATGCAGCATGAACCGAGGCTGAGCAGTTTAGGGTCATGCAGTATGGACCGAGCCTGAGCAGTTTAAGGTCAAGCAGTATATAGCGAGGCTAAGCAGGTTAAGGTCATGCAGTATGGACTGAGGCAGAGCAGTTTAGACTCGTGTAGCACGGACCAAGGAAGAGCAGTGTAGGGTCATACAGTATAGACCGAGGCTGAGCAGTTTAGGGTGATGCAGTGTGGATTGAGGTTGCGTAGTTTAGGGTCATGCCGTGTGGACTGAGGTTACACTGTTTCGGGGCATTCAGTACTGATAGATGCTAAGCAGTTTAGGGTCATGCAGTGTGAATCGAGGATGACCAATTTTGAGTCATGTAGTGTGGATCGAGGCTGAGCAGTTTAGGCTCATGCGGTATGGACCGAGGCTGAGCATTTTAGACTCATGCAGTATGGACCGAGGTTGAGCCGTTTAAGGGTCATGCTATATGGACCGAGCGTGAGGAGTTTAGGGTCATGCTGTATGGATCGAGACTAAACTAGCATTGAGCATAAATCGAGGTTGAGAAGCTTAGGGTCAAGCAGAATGGGCCGAGGCTAAGCAGTTTAGAGTCATGCAGTATGGACTGAGGCTGTGCTGTTTAGGGTCATTCAGTTTGGGCTGAGGCTGCACAGTTAGGGTCATGCTGTATAAATCGAGGCTGAGTAGTTTACGATCATGCGATACGAACTGAGGCTGAGGAGTTTAGGGTCTTGCAGTATGAACTTAGGCTAAGCAGTTTGGAATCATGCAGTATGGACTGAGGCTAAGCAGTATTGGCTCATGCGTTATGAACCGAGGCCTAGAGGTTCATGGCTATGTAGTGTGGACCAAGGCTGAGCAGTATAGGGTCATGCAATATGGACCGAAGCCGGGAGGTTCATGGCTATGTATTCGTAGCTTGGCTTTGCAGTATACGGTCATTGAGTAATATTCGAGGCTGAGAAGCTTAGGGTCATGCAGTATAAACCGAGGCTGAGCAGTTTGTGGTCATGCTGTGTGGACCGAGGCTGACGATGAGTAGTTTAGGGTCAGGTAGTGTCGATCGAGGTTAAACAGAATAAGGTCATGCAATATGGACCGAGGCTGAGCAGTTTAGGGTCATGCAGTATAATTTGAGGTTGAGTAGTTTAGGGTCATGCAGTGTGGACCGAGGCTTAGAAGTTTAGGGTCTTGTAATGTGGATCTAAGGTGAGCAGTTTAGGATAATCCGGTATGGATCGAGACTGAGCGGTTTCGGATCATGGAGTATGGATCGAGCTTGAGAAATTTAAGGTTGTGCTGTATGTACCGAGGATGAGCAGTTTTGGTTCGTGCACTACGGGTGGAGGTAGTGCAGTTTAGGGTCAAGTAGAATTATCTGAGGCTGAGCAGTTTAGGGTCCTAAAGTATGGACCGAGGCCGAGCAGTTTAGTTTTATCCAGTGTGGCGAGATGTTGCACAGTTAATGGTGATGCAGTATGTACTGAGTCTGAGCAGTGTAGGGTCACTCAGTTTGGACCAGGCCGAACTGTTTAGGGTCTTGCTGTCAAGACCGAGGCTTAACAGTTTAGGGTCATGCAGTGTGGACCGAAACTGAGATTGTTTTGGGTAATGCAATAAGGACCGAGGTTGAGCAGTTTAGGGTCATGCAGTGTAGACCGAGACTAAGCAATATATGGTCATGCAGTGTGGACCGAGGCTTTACAGTTTATGGTCATGCAGTGTGGATCGAGGATTTGCAGTTCAGGGCATGCATTATGGACTAAGGGTGAGCAGTTTAGGGTCATGCAGTATGGACCGAGGCTGTGCAATTTAGGATAAGGTAGTATGGATCGAGGCTGCACAGTTTAGGGTCATGCAGTATAAAACGAGGCGAAGTAGTTTAGGGTCATGCTATATGGAACTAGGTTGAGTAGTTAAGGGTCATGCAGCTTGAATCGAGGCTGAGCAGTTTAAGGTCATGCAGTATGGATTGCGCCAGAGAAATTTTGGGGCATGCAGTATGTACCGAGGCTAAGAACATTTAGATCATTACGTATGGATTGAGGCAGAGCAGTTTAGGCTCGTGTAGTATGGACCGTGGAAGAGCAGTTTAGGGTCATACTGTACAGACCGAGGCTGAATAGTTTAGGGTTATGCAATGTGGACTGAGGTTGCCTAGTTTAGGGTTATGCAGTTTGGACTGAGGTTACGGTATTTAGGGTCATTCAGTACTGACCGATGCTGAGCAGTTTTGGGTCATGCAGTGTGAACCGAGGATGAGCAGTTTTGGCTCATACAGTGTGGACCGAGGCTGAGCCGTTTAAGGGTCATGCTATATGGACCGAGCCTGAGGAGTTTAGGGTCAAGCAGTATAGATCGAGACTGAGCAGTCTAGGGTCATGGAGTATAAATCGAGGCTATGAAGCTTAAGGTCATGCAGTATGGACCGAGGCTATGCAGTTTGGGGTCATGCACTACGTACTGAGGCTTTGCAGTTTAGGGTCATTCAGTTTGGGCCGAGGCTGCACAGTTTACATGCAGTATAAATCGAGGCAGAGTAGTTTAGGGTCATGCATTATGGACTGAGGCTGAGCAGTTTTGGGTTTTGCTGTATGAAGCTAGGCTTAAAAGTTTAGGGTCATGCAGTTTGGACTGAGGTTAAGCAGTATAAGGTCATGCAGTACGGACCGAGGCCGAATGGTTCATGGCTATGTAGTGTGGACCAAGGCTGAGCAGTATAGGGTCAAGCGGTATGGATTGTGGCCGAGCGGTTCATGGCTATGTTGTATGGACCTTGGCTTTACTGTATACGGTCATCGAGTATTAATCAAAGTTGAGAAGCTTAGGGTAATGCAGTATGGATCAAGACTGAGCAGTTTAGGGTCTTGTAGTAAGGACCTAGGCTGAGTAGTTTACGGTCATGAAGTAAGAACCGAGGCTGAACAATTTAGGGTCGTGCAGTATAGATTGAGGTAGAGTCTTTTATGGTCATGCAGTGCAGACCGAGGCTGAGGCGTTTAGGGTAATCCGGTATGGATCGAGGCTGAGAAGTTTAGGGTCCCGTTTAGGGTCTTGCTATCAAGACCGAGGCTGAGAGGTTTAGGGTCATGCAGTGTGTACCGAGGCTGAGATGTTTAGGGCCATGCAGTGTGGACTGAGGCTGAGATGTTTAGGGTCATGCAGTGTGGACCAAGGCTGAGAAGTTTAGGGTCATGCAGTATGGATCAAGGCTGATCAGTTTATAGTCATGCAGTGTGGAGCAAGGCTTACATGTTTAGGGTCACGCATTATAGACCTAAGCTGCAAAGTTTAGGGTGATGCAAGATTGACTGAGGCTAAACAGTTTAAGGTCATGCGATATGGGCCGAGGATGAGTAGTTTAGGGTCAGGCAGTAAGGACCGAGGCAGAGTAGCTTAGGGTCATGCTGTACGTACCGAGGCTGAGCAGTTTATGATCTTTCAATAAGGACCTAGGCTGAGCAATTTTGGGTCATGAAGTATGGACTGAGGCTGAGCAGATTAGGGTCTTGTTGTATGGACCGAGGTTGAGCAGTTAAGGGTCATGTGGCATGAATCGATGCTGCGCTATTTAGGGTCGTGCAGTATGGATCGAGCCTGAGCAGTTTAGGATCATGTAGTCAGTACCGAGGCTGAGCAGTTTAGGGCCATGACTTACGGACTGAGGCAGAGCAGTTTAGGGTCGTACAATATGGACCGAGGCTGAGCAGTTTAGGGTCTTACTGTATGCATCGAGGCTGAGCAGTTTAGGGTCATGCAGTGTGTACTGAGGGTGCGCAGTTTTGGGTCATGCAGTGTGGATTGAGGTTGCATAGTTTAGAGTCATTCAGCATGGACCGAGGCATACCAGTTTAGGGTCATGCCATGTGAACTGAGGATGAGCATTTTTAGGGAATGTGGTGTGTACCGAGGCTGAGCAGTTTAAGCTCATGCAGTATGGATCGAGGATGAGCATTTTAAGCTCACACAGTAAAGACCGAGGCTGAGAAGTTTAGGGTCATGCTGTATGGACCGAGCTTGAGCAGTTTAGGGTCACGTGGTATGGATCGAGACTGAGCAGTTTTGGGTCATGGAGAATAAATCGAGAGTGAGAGGCTTACGGTCATACAGTATGGTAGGAGGCTGACCAGTTTAGGGTCTCACAATAAGGACCAAAGGTGAGCCGTTTTGGGACATAAGGTTTGGACTGAGGCTGAGCAGATTAGGGTCTTACAGTATGGATTGAGGTTAAGCAGTTAAGGGCCATGTAGTACGGACTAAGGCATTGCAGTTTAGGGTCGTTCACTATGGACCGAGGGGGAGCAATTTAAGGTCATACGGTAAGAACCGAGGTTGAGCAGCTAAAGGTCATGCAGTGTGGACTGAGGTTGTACCATTTTGGGTCATGCAATGTGGACGGAGGTTGCACATTTTAGAGTCATTCAGTATGGATCGAGGCTGAGCAATTTAGGGTCATGCAGTGTGAACCGAAGATGAGCAGTTTTGGGTCATGTAGTGTGGACCGAGGCTCAACAGTTTAGGCTCATGCAGTTTGGATCAAGGATGAGCAGTTTAGGGTCATGCAGTACGGACTGAGGCTGAGCAGTTTAGAGTCATACAGTATGGATTGAGGCTAAGCATTGCACTTTGGAAAGAGGCTGAGCAGTTTACGGTCATGTCGTGTGGATCGAGATTGAGCAGTTTAGAGTCATGTAGCATAGACCGAGCTTGAGAAGTTTAGGGTCTTGCCGCATGGACCGAGGCTGAGCAGTTTATGGTCATGCCGTATGGATCGAGGCTGAGCAATCAACGGTCAATCTGTATGGACCAAGCTTGAGCAGTTTAGGGTCATGCAGTACAAACTTAGGATGAGCATTATAAGGTCAAGCAGTATGGACCGAACTTGAGCAGTTTAAGGTCATGCAAGTCAGACAAAGGATGAGTAGTTAAAGGCCATGTAGTGTGAACCGTGGATGAGCAGTATAGGGTCGTGCAGTGTGGACACGGCTGAGCAGTTTAGGCTCTTGCAGTATGAAAAGAGGCTGAGCAGTTGTGGGTCATTCACCAAGAGCCGAGACAGAGAAATTTAGGGTCACGTAATATGGACCGAGGATGAGCAGTTTATGGTCATGCTGTATGGACCGAGCCTGAGCAGTTTGGGATCATGCAGAATGTAGTGAGGCTGAGCAGTTTAGGGTCCTGCAGAAAGGACCGAGGCTGGGCAGTTTAGGATCATGTAGTACGGATCGAGCAGGACCAGTTTAGGGTCATGCAGTATGGACCAAGCCGGAGCTAATTAGGGTCATGAAGTATGGAATGAGGATGAGAAGTTTTGGGTCATGCAGTACGTTCCGACGCTGAGCAGTTTACGATCACGTCGTATGGACCGAGATTGAGTAGTTTAGGGTCATGCAGTATGGACTGAGGCTGAGCTATTTAAGGTCATGCAGTATGGACCGAGGCTGCGCACTTTAGAGTCTTACAGTATGGACCGAGGCTGAGCAGTTTAGGGTCATGCAATATAGATCGAGCTTGAGCAGTTTAGGGTCTTGTAGTATGGACCGCGGTTGAGCAATTTAGAGTCATGCAGTATGGAACGAGGCTGAGCAGTCTGTAGTCATGCAGTATGGACCGAGCTTAAGCAGCTTAGGGTCATGCAGTACGGAAAGAGGATGAGCAGTATGTTGTATGGACCGAGGCAGAGCAGTTAATGGTTAATGCAGAATGAACTGAGTCTGAGTAGTTTAAGGCTGCAATATGGACCGAGGCTGAACAATATTGGGTCATGCAGTGTGGAGTGAGGCTGAGCGGTTTAAGGTCTTGCAGTATGCACCGAGACTGAGCAGTTATGGGGCATGTAGCATGAGCCGAGGCCGAGCAGTTTAGGGTCATGCAATTTGGATCAAGGATGAGCAGTTTAGGGTCATGCTATATGGAGCGAGCCTAAGTATTTTGGGGTCATGTTGTATGTACTGAGGCTGAGCAGTTTAGGGTCAGGCAATATGGACCGAGGCGGAGCAGTATAGGGTCATGCAGTATGCACCGAGCCTGAGAAGTTTAGCGTCATGCAGTATGGACAAAGTCGGAGCAATTTAGGGTCACGCAGTATAGACCGAGGATGAGAAGTTTAGGGTCATGCAGTACGGTCCGCCCCTGAGCAGTTTATAGTCATGCCGAATGGACGGAGGATAATTAGTTTAGGGTCCGGCATTATAGACAGCGGCTGAGCTGTTTAGAGTCATGCAGTGTAGACTGAGGCTGAGCACTTTAAGTTCATGCAATATGGACCGAGGATGAGCAGTTTAGGGTAACGTAGTATAGACCTAGGTTGAGCAGTTTAGGGTCATGCAGTATGGACCAAGGCTATTCAGGTTAGGGTCATGTTGTCTAGCAGAGGCTGTGCCATTTAGGGTCATGCAGTGTGGAATGAGGCTGAGATGTTTAGGGTTGCATTTCGTACCGTGGTTGAGCACTTTAGGATCATTCAGTATGGGTCGAGGCTGACCAGTATATGGTCATGCAGTGTGGACCGAGGCTTAGCAGTTTAAGGTCATGCATTATCGACCGAGGCCAAGCAGTTTAGGGTCATGCAGTATGGACCTACACTAAATAGCTAATGGTTTCCAGTATCAACCGAGGTTGAGCTGTTTAGGATAAGACGTAAGGACCGCGGTCTAACACTTTAGGATCATGCAGTATGGACCTAGCTTGAGATATTTAGGGTCGTGTAGTATGGATCGTGGATGAGCAGTTTGGGGTCTTGCAGTACGAACTGAGACTGAGAAGTTTGGGGTCGCACAATTTGGACCTAGGTTGAGGAGTTTATGGTTATGCAGTAAGGACCGAGGCTGAGCTGTTTAGGTTCATGTAGTATGGACCGAGGCTGAGAACTTTAGGGTCATGCAGTATGGACCGAGGCAGAGCAGTTTACATCGTGCAATATGAACAGAGCCTGAGCAGTTTAGAGTCATGCCATTATGGACCATGGTTGAGCTGTTTAGGGTCATGCAGTATGGACCGAGGCTGAGCATTTTAGGGCAAT
Organism: Amborella trichopoda; assembly: GCF_000471905.2. The sequence goes on from NW_006497023.1 coordinate 767,592, forward strand.
GCACTATGGACTAAGGCTGGGAAATTTAGGGTCATGCAGTATAGACCGAGCTTGAGCAGTTTAGGGCCTTGAACTATGGACTGAGGCTGAGCAATTTAGGGTCATGCAGTCTAGGCTGATGTTGTACCGTTTACGGTCATGACATGTGGAACAAGGCTGAGATGTTTCGGGTCATGCAATTCGGATCGAAGTTGACCGGTTTAGGGTCATGCAATATGGACCGAGGCTGAGCAGTATATGGTCATGCCGTGTTGAACGAGGTTTTGTAGCTTAAGATCATGCATTATGGACCGAGGCTAAGCAGTTTGGGGTCATGCAGTCTAGACTGAGGCTAAACAGTCTAGTGTCACGCAGTATGGATCGAGGCTGAGCAGTTAGGGTCATACAATATGGATTGAGCCTGAACAGTTTAGGGTCATTCTATAAGGACCGAGCCTAAGCTGTTTAGGGTCATGCAGTATGGACTATGGCTGAGCATTTTAGGGTGATGCAGTATTGACCTAATATGTGAAGTTTAGGTTCATGTTGTGTGGACTGAGGCTGAGCAGTTTTGGGTCATGCAATATGGACCGATGCTATGCAGTTTAGGGTCTTGCATTATGGACAGATGGACCGAGGCATAGAAGTTTTGGGTCATGCTGTTTGGACCGAGGGTGAGCAGTTCATTGTTATGCCGTATGGACCGAGGCTGAGCAGTTTGGGTCATGCAGTATGGACCAAGACTAAACAGTTTATGGTATGCAATATCGAACGAGGCTGAGGTTTTTAGGGGAGGCTGAGTAGTTTAGGATGTAAATGTACTGAGACTGAGCTGTTGAGGGTCATGTAATGTGGACTAATGCTGAGCCGTTTAGGGTCACACAGTTTTGACAGAGGCTTAGCAGTTCAAGGTAATGCAATATGGACTGAAGCTGAGGAATTTAAGACCCTGCAGTATGGACATAGAATGAGCCAATTCAGCTCATGCAGTATGAAACGAGGCTCAGCATTTTAGGGTCAAGCAATATGAACCGCAGCTGAGTAATATAGGATCATGCAGTATGGATCGAGGCTGAGCAGTATAGGGTCATGCAGTGCTGACCAAGGCTGCACAGTTTAAGGTCATCTAGTACGAATTGAGGCTGAGAAGTTTAGGGTCATGCAGTATGGACCGAGGCTGAGCTGTTTAGGTTCATGCAATATGGACAGAGGCTAAGTAGTTCAGAGTCATGCTGTATGCACCGAGGAAGAGGAGTTTAGGGTCATGCAGTATAGACCGAGGCTGAGGAGTTTAGGGCTATGTGATAGGGATTGAGGCTGAGCAAAATAGTGTCATGCAATATGGACCAAGGCTAAGAAGTTTAAGGTCATGCCATAAGGATCAAGGGTGAACAGTTTAAGGTTGTGCTGTATGGACTGAGGCTGAGCAATTTAGGGTCATGTTGTATGAATAGAGGCTTAGAAGTTTACGGTCATGTGGTATAGACCAACGCTGAGATGTTTAGGGTCATGCTATGTCATTCGAGGCTGAGCAGTTTAGGGTCATGAAGTATGAACCGAGGCTGGGGAGTTTAGAGTTATGCAGTATTGACTAAGGTTGAGCAGTTTAGGCTCAGGCAGTATGTACCGAGGCTGAGCTATTTACGGTCATGTAGTATGGACCGAGGCTAAGCAGTTTAGGGTCATGCAATATGGACCAAGGCACAGTATTTTATGGTCATGTGGTATAGACCGAGGCCTGGTAGTTTAGCACCCTGAAGTATGGATCGTGGCTGAGGACTTTAGGGTCATGCTATATGGACCGAGGCTGCAATGTTTAGGATCATGCTACATGGACCAAGGCTGAACATTTTAGGGTCATGTTGTGTGGACCGAGGCTGAGCAGTTTAGGTTCATGCTATATGGACCGAGGCTAAGCACAATAGGCTCATACAATATGGACCGAGGTTGAGTAGTTTCAGTCATGCACTGCAGACCGTGGCTAGGCAGTTTAGGGTCACGCTGTATGGACCGAGGCTGAACAGTTTAGGGTCACGAAGTATAGACTGAGGCAGAGAAGTTTATGTAGTACGGACCGAGTTAGGGCAATTTAAGGTCTTGAAGTCTAGACCGAGGCTGTGGAGTTTAGGGTCACGCAGTATGGACTGAGGCTAGGAGTTTTACGGTCACGAAGTATAGACCGAAGCTGAGCAATTTAGGGTCATGCTGTACAGACCGAGGTAGAACAGTTTAAGGTCATGAAGACTTAAACGAAGCTGAGCAGGTTAAGGTCATGTATTTTGGACTGAGGTTGAGTAGTTTGGGGTCATGAAGAATGGACTGAGGCTGAGCGGTTTAGGGAAATACAACATGGACTGAGGTTGAGCAAATTAGGGTCATGCAGTACGGACCGTGGAAAATCAGTACACGGTCATGCAGTATGGACTGCAGCTGAGCTGTTTAAGCTCATGCAGTATGGCCTGAGGCTTAGCTGTTTAGGGTCCTCCATTAAGGACCGATTGTGAGACGTTTAGGGTCATGCAGTACGGACCGAGGCTGAGCTGTTTAGGGTCATGCAGTATGATCTGCGGCTGAGCAGTATGGAACGAGGCTGTGCAGTTTGGGCTATGCAGTATGGATCGAGTCTGAGAAGTTTAAGTTCATCGAGTATGACAGAGGTTGAGAAGTTTAGGGTCATGCAGTATGGACCGAGGTTGAGCAGTTTAGGGTCATGCAATATGGACCGAGGCTAAGCAGTTTAGGCTCATGCCGTATGCACCGAGGCAGAGGAGTTCAGGGACTTACAGTATGGACCGAGGCTAAGCTATTTATGGCCATGCAATTTGGATCGAGGTTGAGTACTTTATGGTCATGCAGTATGGACCGAGGCTAAGTAGTTTAAGGTCATCCAGCATGGACCTAGGCTGAGAAACTTAGGGTCATGGAATATGGACCGAGGTAGGGCAATTTAAGGCCTTGATGTCTAGACCGAGGCTGTGGAGTTTAGGGTCACGTAGTATGGACCGAGGCCGAGAGTTTTAGGTTCATGCAATATGGACCGAGGCCGAGCAGTTTAGGGTCATGCAATATGGACCGAGGTAGAACCGTTTAAGGTCATGAAGTCTGAACCAAGGCTGAGCAGTTTAGGGTCATATTCTTGTGGGTTGTGGCTGAGCAGTTTAGGATCATGTAGTACGGACCGAGGCTGAGAAGTTTAGGGTCATGCATAATGGACCGAGGCTGAGTAGATTAGGGACATACAATATGGTCTGAGGCTAAACAAATTAGGGTCATGCAGTACGGACAGCGATTGGGCAGTACAAGGTCATGCAGTATGGACCGAAGCTAAGTTGTTTATGCTCACGCAGTATGGACAAGGGCTTAGAAGTTTAAGGTCATCCATTAAAGACCGATTGTGAGAAGTTTAGGGTCATGCAGTACAGACCGCGGCTGAACAGTATAGGGTTAGGCAGTATGGTCTGTGGCTGAGCAGTATGGAACCAGGCTATGAAGTTTGAGGTCATGCAGTATGAACCGAGGCTTAAACGTTTAGGGTCATCGAGTACCGAGGCCGAGAAGTTGAGGGTCATGCAGTATGGACCGAGGCTAATTAGTTTAGGGTCATGCAATATGGACCGAGGCTGTGCAGTTTAGGGTCATGCAGTACGCACCGAGGCAAAAGAGTTCAAGGTCATGCTGTGCGGACCGAGGCCGAGTAGTTTATGGTCATGCAATTTGGATCTAGAATGAGCAGTTTAGGGTCATGTAGTATGGACCTAAGCTAAGTAGTTGAGGGTAATTTAGCACGGACCGAGGCTGGGCTATTTAAGGTCCAGTGGTATCGACCGAGGCTAAGAAATTTAAGGTCATGCATGGACCGCGGCTGAGCAGTATAGGGTCATGCAGTATGGACTAAGGTTGGGTAGTTTAGGGTCATGCAGTATGGACTAAGGCCGAGAAGTTTAGGCTTATGTAGTATGGACCCAGGCGGCATAGTATAAGGTCATGCAGTATGGACCGAGGCTAAGCTGTTTAGAGTCAGATAGTATAGACTGAGTCTAAGCAATTAAAGGTCGTGCAGTGTGGACCGAGGTTGAGCAGTTTAGAACCGTACAGTATGGACCTAGGCTGAGAAATTTAGGGTCAACCATTATAAACCTGGGCTGAGCAGTTTAGGGTCATGTAGTATGGACCGACTTTGAGTAGTTTAGGGTCATCTAGTGTGGATCGAGGCTTAGAAGTTTAGTGTCATGCACTATGGATCGAGGCTGAGCAGTTTAGGGTCTTGCAGTATGGTCCAAGGCTGAGTAGTTTAAGGTCATGCAGTGCTTACCGAGGCCAAGAAGTTTAGTGTCATGCGATATGGACCAAGGTTGAGCAATTTAAGGTCATGAAGTCTGGAGCGAGGCAAAGCTGTTTAAGGCCACACAATGTTGACCGTGGCTGAACAATTTATGATCATGCAGTACAGACCATGCTTGAGCAGTTTAGGGTCACGTAAAATAGATAATGGCTGAACAATTTAAAGACATAAATTATGGACCGAGGCTGAGCAGTTTAAGTTCATGTTGCATTGACCGAGGCTAAGCAGATTAGGGTCATGCAGTACGGACTGAGTCATTTAGGGTCATGCAGTATGGATCGAGGCAGAGTTGTTTAGGGTCATACAATATGGACTGGGGCTAAGAAGTTTAGGGTCATGCAGAATGGACCAAGGTTGAGTAGTTTAGGCGCCTGCAGTATGGACCGATGCTGAGCTATTTAGGGTCATGCAGTACGCACCGAGGCTGAGCAATTTTCAGTCATGCATTATGGATCGAGTATGCACAATATTCGGTCATGCAGTGTGGACCGAGGCTAAGCAGTTTAGGGCCATGTAGTATGGACCAAGGCTAATCAGTTTAGGGCCATGTAGTATTCATCGAGGTTGAGTAGTTTAGGGTCATGCAGTATGGAATGAGGCTGAGGAATTTACGGTCATGCAGTATGGGTGGAGGTGGGGTAGTTTAGGATCACGCAGCATGGACTGAGGCCGAGCAGTTTAGGGTATTGCAATATGGACAGAGGCTGAGTAGTTTAGGTTCCTGCAGTACGGACCGAGGTAGAGCAGTTTATGGTCATGAAGTCTCGAACGAGGCAGAGCAGTTTAGGGTCATGCTATATGGATCGGGGCTTACAAATATAGGGCCATGCAGTAATGATCGAGGCTGAACAGCTTAGGGTCATGTAGTATGGACCGAGGTTGAGCCGTTTTGGGTCATGCAGTATGGACCGAGGCTTAGCAATTTAAGGTCATGCAGTATGGAGCGAGGCTAAGCAGTTTCGGGTCATGTAGGAAGGATCGAGGCTCAACTGTTCAACGTCATGCAGTATCGATTGAGCTTGTGCAGTTTAGGACCCTGTAGTATGTACCGAGGCTGAGCAATATAAGGTCATGCAGTATGGATCGAGCCTGAGCCGTTTAGGGTAATGCAGTTCGGACCAAGCCTACGCAGTTTAAGGGAATGCAGTATGGATTGATGCTGAGCAATATAGGGTTACACGGTATGGATCGAGGCTAAGCAATTTAGGGTCGTGGAGTATGGACCAAGTCTGAGCAATTTAGGGTCATACAGTGCGGACTGAGGCTGAGCAGTTTAGGATCATGAGGTATGGACCGAGGCTAATCAGTTTAAGGCCATGCAGTATTCACCGAGGTTGAGTAGTTTAGGGTCATGCAGTACAGAATGAGGCTGAGGAGTTTACCGTCATGTAGTATGGGCCGAGGCGGGGTAGTTTAGGATCACACAGTATGGACTGAGGCCGAGCAGCTTAGGTTATTGCACTATGGACAGAGGCCAAGCAGTTTTGGTTCATGCAGTACGGATCGCGGTAGAGCAGTTTATGGTCATGAAGTCTCGAACGCGGCAGAGTAGTCTAGGGTCATGCTGTATGGACCGAGACAGAAAAATATAGGGCCATGCAGTAATGGTTGAGGCCGAAGAATTTAGGGTCATGCAGTTTGGACTGAGGTTGAGCTATTTAGGGTCATGCAGTATGGACCGAGGCTTAGCAGTTTAAGGTCATGCAGTATGAACCGAGGCTAAGCAGTTTGGGGTCAAGCAGGATGGACTGAGGCTCAGCTGTTCAAGGCCATGCAGTACCTATTGAGGCTGTGTAGTTTAGGACTAGCAGTATGTACCGAGGCTGAGCAATTTAGTGTCATGCAGTATGGATCGAGCTTGAGCCGTTTAGGGTCATGTAGTTCAGACAGAGCCTAAGCAGTTTAAGGGAATGCAGTATGGATTGATGCTGAGCAATATAGGGTTACACGGCAGTGATCAAGGCTGAGCAGTTTAGGGTAGTGGAGTATGGATCGAGTCTGAGCAGTTTACGGTCATACAGTGCGGAGCGAGGCGGAGCAGTTTAAAGTCATGCAGTATGGATCAAGGCTGAGCAGTTTCGGGTCATGCAGTATGGACCGAGGCTTAACAGTTTAAGGTCATGCAGCTTGGACCGAGGTTGAGCAGTTTAAGACACTGCATAATGGACCGATGCTGAGCAATTTAGCTTCATTCAGTATGAACAGAGGCTGGGCAGTTTAGGGTCACACAGTATGAA
>NW_006497023.1:779397-816505 GCF_000471905.2 Amborella trichopoda
GACTATGGCTGAGCAGTTTAGGGTCATGCAGTACGGATCGAGGCAGAGTAGTTTAGTGTCATGGATTATGGATCGAGGCTGAGCAGTTTAGGGTCATGCAGTATGGATCGAGCATGAGCCATTTAGGGTCATGAAATTTTGACTGAGGCTAAGCAGTTTAAGGTCATGCAATATGGACTGATGCTGAGCAATATAGGGTTATGCAGTATGTATCAAGGCTGAGAAGTTTTAGGTCATCGTGTATGGACCGAGTCTGAGCAGTTTAGGGTCATACAATGTGTACCGAGGCTGAGCAATTTAAGGTCCTGTGGTATGGACCGAGGCTAAACAATTTAGGATCATGTAGTTTGCAATGAGGCTGAGCAGTTTAGGATCATGCAATATGGACAAGGGTTGAGCAGTTTAGAGTCATGCGGTATAGACTGAGGCGAAGTAGTTTAGCGTCATGCAGTATGAATCGAGGCTGAGTAGTTTAAGGTCATGCAATATGGATCGAGGCAGTATAGTTTAGGGCCATGCATTATAGATCTAGGCCAAGCAGTTTAAAGTCATGCAGTGTGGCCCGAGGCTGAGCAGTTTAGGGTCAAGCAGTACGGATCGAGTTATAGCAATTGATGGTCATGCAGTTTGGATCTAGATTGAACAACTTAGGGTCATGCAATACGGACCAAGGCTGAGCAGTTTATGGTCACCGTGTGGACTGAGGCTGAGCCATTTAATGTCATGCAGTATTGATCGAGGTTGAAGAGTTTTGGGTCATGAAGTATGGACCGACGTAGAGCAGTTTATTGTCATGGAGTACAGATCGAGGCTGAGTAGTTAAGGTTCAGGCAGTATGGATCGAGTCTGAGCAGTTTAGGATCATACATTGAGGCTGAGTAGTTTAGGGTCATGCAGTATGGATCAAGGCTGAGCAGTTTAGGGCCCTTTGGTATGGACCGATACTGAGCAGTTTAAGGTCATGTAGTACAATATGGAGTTGCGCTGAGTAGTTTAAGCTCATGCAGCGTGGACCGAGGCTGAGCAGTTTAGGGTCACGTAATATGGACCGAGGACATGTAGTTTAGGGTCATACAGTATGGACTGAGGTCGAGAGGTTTAGGGTCTTGCAGTAATGATAAAGGCTGAGCAGTTTAAAGTCATGCAGTATGGATTGAGGCTAAGAAGTTTAGGGTCACGCATTACGAACCGATGCTCAAAAGATTAAGCTCATGCAGTATACACCGAGCGTAAGTAGTATGGACCAAGGTTGAGCAATTTAGGGACATGCAGTATTGACCGCGGCTGAGCATTTTAGGGTCATGTAGTACGGATAGAGGCAGAGCAGTTTAGGGTCATGGAGTACGGACCGAGGCTGAGCAATTTAGGGTCATGCAGTAAGGATCGAGCTTGGACCATTTACGGTCTTGCAGTTTGGACCGAGGCTAAGCAGCTTAAGGTCATGAGGTATGGACCATTATGCAGTATGGATCGAGGCTAAGCAGTTTAAGGTCATGAAGTATGGATCGAGTCTGAACAGTTTAGGGTCATGCAGCGCGGACCGAGGCTAAGAAGTTTAGGGCATGCAGTATGGACTGTGGCTGACTAGTTTACAACCCTTTAGTATGGATCAATGCTGAGCAGTTTAATGTCATGCAGTATGTACCGAGGCTGAGCATTTTAGGGACATGCATTATGGATCTAGACTGAGTAGTTTAGAGTCATGCCGTATGGACCGAGGCTGAGCAGTTTAAGGTCACGCCGTATGGACCGAAGTCGAGATGTTTAGGGTCATATAGTATGGACTGAGGCCAAGCAGTTTAGGGTCTTGCAGTATGGACTGAGGTGACTATTTTAAGGTCATGTAGTATGGATCAAGGCTAAGAAATTTAGGGCCATGCAATATGAACCGATGATCAAACATTTAAGGTCATGCAATATGGACCTAGGCTATGCAGTTCAAGACCCAGCATTATGGATCGAGGCTGAGCAATTTAGGGACATGTAGTATGGACTGAGCCTAAGCAGTTTAGGGTTATGTAGTATGGACCACGACAGAGAAGTATTGGGTCATGCAATATGTGTCGAGACTGAGCAATTTAGGTTCATGCAGTATTGACTGAGGCTGAGCAATTTACGGTCATCCAATACAGACCGAGGCTGAGAAGTTTAGGGTCTTCCAATATGAACCGAGGTTGAGTACTTTAGTGTCATGCAGTATGCACCGAGGGAGAGGAGTTTAGCTTCATGCAGTATGGATCGAGGCTGAGTAGTTTAGGGTCATGCAATACGGACCGAGACCAAGCAATTTCGGGTCATGCAGTAAGGACGGAGGCTAAGCTGTTTAGTATCATGCAGTACGTATCGAGACTGAGACTATAGGGTGCTGAAGTACGGACCAAGGCCGATCAATTTACGGTCATGCAGTTTGGATCGAGGTTGAACAGTTTAGGGTCATGCAATATGGACAAGGGCTGAGTAGTTTAGGTTCATGCAGTATGGACCGAAGCTGAGCAGCTTAGGGTCAAGCAGTATGAACCAAGGTTGAGTAGTTTAGAGTCATGCAGTATTGATCGAGGTTAAGGAGTTTAGGGTCATGCTATATGGACCGAGGCTGAGTAGTATAGGGTCATGCGGTATGGATCGAGGCGAAGCCATTTAGGGTCATGCAGTACAGACAGATGCTGAGTAGTTTAAGGTCATGTAGTATGGCCTGAGGTAGAAAAGTTTAGGGTCATGCAGTATGGACTAAGAATGAGCAGTTTAGGGTCATGCAGTATGGACCGAGGCTGAGTAGTATAGGGTCATGCACTATGGATCGAGGCTGAGCAGTTTCGAGTTCTACAGTATGGAACGACGCATACTAGATTAGGTACATGCAGTATGGACAAGGGCAGCAATGTTTAGAGTATGGACCAAGGCTGACCAGTATAGGGTCTTGCGGTATGCACCAAGGCAAAGGAGTTTAGGGTCATACAGTATGGAAAGAGGCTGGGCTAGTTTGGGTCCTGCAATAGGGATTTAGGCTAAACAGCTTAGGGTCATGCAGTATGTACCGAGACTGATCATTTTTTCATTCTATAATATAGACTGAGGCTCTGTAATTTAGGGTCATGCAGTACGTACCGAGGCTGAGCAGTTTAAGGTCATGGGGTATGGACCAAGGCAGAGTAGTTTAGCGTCATGCAGTGTGGTTTGAGGCTGAGAAGTTTAGGGTCATGCACTATGGACCAAGGCTGAGCAGTTTAGGGTCATGTAATATCTATCGAGGCTGAGGAGTTTAGTCTCTTACAGTATGGATCGAGACTGAGCAATTTAGGGTCATGTAGTATGGAACGAGGGTGTGCATATTGAGGTCATGAAGTACGGATTGAGGCTAACGGGTTTTGGGTCATGCAGTATGGACCGTGGCTCAACAGTTTAAGGTCATGCTGTATGGACCAAGGCTAAGCAGTTTAGGACCCTACAGTATGCACGTATGCTGAACATTTTAGCATCATGCAGTATGGACCAAGGCTGAACAGTTTAAGGCCATGCTATATGGACCAAGGCTAAGCAGTATAGGGTCACACATTATGGACCGAGGCTGAGAAGTTTAGGGTCAGGCATTCTGGATCGAGGGTGAGCAGTTTAGGGTCATGTAATATAAATCGAGGCTGAGTAGTTTAGTGTCAAGCAGCATGGACTAAGGCTAAGCAGTTTAGGGCATGAAATGTGGACCGCAGCTGTGTAGTTTAGGGTGATGCAGTATGCACCGAGGCAGAGGAGTTTAGGGTCATGCAGTATGGACTGAGGCTGAGCAATATGTACCGTGGCTGAGCAGTTTCAGGTCATGCAATATGGACAGAGGCTAAGCAGTTTAAGGTCATGCATTATGTACTGAGGTTGAGCAGTTTACGGTCCCGAAGCATGGACCGAGGCTGAGAAATTTACGGTCCTGCAGTTTGGAACGTGGCTGAGCAGTTTAAGGTCACGTTGAGTGGACCGAGGCCCAACCGTTTAAGGTCATGCAGTATGGACCGAAGCCGAGCAGTTTGGGGTCATGCAGTATGGGCTGAGGTAGAGCAGTTTAAGGTCATGAAGTCTGGACAAAGGCAGAGTAGTTTAGGGTCATGCAGTGTGGACAGTGGCTGACCAGTTTAGGATCATGTAGTACAGACTAACGCTGAGTTGTTTAGGGTCATTGAGAATGGATCAAGGCTGAGCAGTTTAGGGCCATGCAGTACGGACCGCGGCGGAGCCATACAGGGTCATGCAGTATGAAACGAGGCAGAGCTTTTTAGGCTCATGCAATATGGACAAAGGCTTAGCAGTTTAGGGTCATCCATTAGGGACCAAGGGTGAGAAGCTTAGGGTCATGTAGAACAGACCGAGGCTGAGATCTTTAGGGTCATGCAGTATGGTCCTAGGCTGAGCAGTATGGATCGAGGTTGTGCAGTTTAGCGTCATGCTGTATGATTCGAGGCTGAGCAGTTTAGGGTCATCCAGTATGACCGAGGCTGAGAAGTTTAGGGTCATGCAATATGGACCGAGGCTGAGTAGTTTAGGGACATGCAATATGGACCGAGGCTGAGCTGTTTATGGTTACTGACGAAGAGAAGTTTAGGGTAATGCAGTATGGACCGAGGCTGAGCTGTTTATGGTCATGTAATATGGATCGAGGCTGAGCAGTTTAGGGTCATCCGGTATGGATCAAGGCTAAGTAGCTTAAGGTCATGAAGTACAGATCAAGGATGAGCAACTTAAGGTTTTGCGGTATGGATCGAGGATGAGCAAATTTGGGTCATGTAGTATGGACTACGTCTGAGCAGTATAAGGTCATGCAGAATGGACTGAGGTTGAGCAGTTTAGGTTCATGCAGTATGGACCGAGGCTGAGCAGTTTAGGGCCACGTAGTATGCACTGAGGCTGTACAGTATAGGGTCATGCTGTATTGACCGAGGCTGAGCAGTTTAGGGTCATGCAGTGTGGACTGAGGCTAAGCAATTTAAGGTCATTCATTATGGACCAAGGCTGAGCAGTTTAGGACTTTATAGTATGGACCTAGATATAGAAATTTAGCATCATGCAATACGGACCGAGGCTGAGCCTTTTAGAATCATGCAGTATGGACCGAGTATGCGCAGTTTAGGGTCATCCAATGTGGACCGAGGCTTGGAAATTTAGGGTCATGCAATATGGACTGAGGCTGAGCAAGTTAGCGTCATCCAGTATGGACCGCGGCTGAGCAGTATAGGGTCATGCAGTGTGGACCGAGGCTGAGCAGCTTAGGGTCATGCTGTGTGGACCGACGCTGAGCAGTTTAGGGTCATGCAATGTTGATAGAGGCTAAGGCATTTATGTTCATGCAGTATGGACCGTGGCTGAGCAGTTTAGGGTTATGCAGTACAGACCAAGGCTGTGAAGTTTAGGGTCATGCAGTATGGAATGAGGCAAAGCAGTTTAGGTTCATGCATTATGAAACGAGGCAGATCCATTTAGGGGCATGTAGTATGGACCGAGGCTATGCATCTTAAGGTCATGCAGCACAGATCGAGGCTGAGCAGTTTAGTACCGTGCATTAAGGACCGTTGCTGAGCAGGTTAGGGTCATGCATGACGGACCGAGGACGAGCAATTTAGGGTCATGCAGTATGGATCTAGGTAGAGCAGTTTAAGGTCATGAAGTCAGGACCGAGCTTAAGCAGTTTAGGGTCATGCAATGTGGACCGTGGCTGAGCAGTTTTGGATCATGTAGTACGAACCGAGGTTTAGCAGTTTAGGGTCATGCAGAATGGACCGATGCTGAGCAGTTTAAGGACATACAATATCGACCGAGGCTGAGCAGTTTATGGCCGTGTAGTACGGACCGCTGCTGAGGAGTATAGGATCATGCAGTATGGACCGAGGCTGAGAAGTTTGGGCTCATGCGGTCTGGATTGAGGCTTAGGAGTTTAGGGTAATTTATTAAAGACCGAGGGTGAGACGTCTTTGGTCATGCAATATGGACCGAGGCTGAGCTGTTTAGGGTCATGTAGTATGCATCGCGGTTGAGCAGTATGGACTGAGGCTATGCAATTTAAGGTGATGCAGCATGGACCGAGGCCGAGCAGTTTAGGGTCTTCCAGTATGACCGAGGCTAAGAAGTTTAGGGTCACGCAGTATGGACCAAGGCTAAGCAATTTAGGGTCATGCAATATTGATCGAGGCTCACTAGTAAGCGTCATGGAGTTTGGATCGACGCAGAGGAGTTAAGGGTTCGGCATTATGGACTGAGGTTGAGCAGTTTAGGATCATGCAATTTAGTCTGAGGCTGAATAGTTTAGGTTGATGCAATATGGACCGCGGCTAAGTAGTTTAAGGTCATGCAGTACGGATCGAGGCTGAGCAATTGAATGTCTTGCGGTATCTATCGAGGTTGAGCAATATAGGGTCATGCAGTATATGCTGATGTTGTGAAGTTTAGGGTCATGCAGTATGAACCGAGGTTGAGCAGTTTAGGGTCACATAGTCTGGACCGAGTCTGCACAGTATAGGGTGATGCACTATGGACTAAGGTTGAGTAGTTTAGGGTCACACAGTGTGGACCGAGGCTAAGCAATTTAAGGTCTTCCAGTATGGACCGAGGCTTAGCAGTTTTGGATCTTTCAGTATGGACCTACGTTGTGCAATTTGATGGAGGCTGAGCCATTTAGGGTCATGCACAATGGACAGAGTCTTAGTAGTTTAGGGGCATCCAGTGTGGACCAAGGCTTAGAAGTTTAGGGTCATGCAGTATGTACCGAGGTGGAGTAGTTTGGGGTCACGAAGAATGGACTGTGACTAAGCAGTATTATGTCATGCAGTATGGACCGAGGCAGAGCAGTTTAGGATCATGCTGTGTGCACCGAGACTGAGCAGTTTGGGTTCACGCAATATGGACCGAAGCTGAGCAGTTTAGAGCCATGCAGTATGAACTGAGGCTGAGCAGCTTAGGGTCACGCAGTATGGACCGATGCCAAGCAGTTTAGGGTCATGCAGTATGGACTGAGCTTGAGCAGTTTAGGGTCACCCAGTATGGACCGAGGCTGATTAGTCTAGGGTCATGCAGTATGGACCGACGTCGAGTAGCTTTGGGTCATGCCGTATGGATCGAGGTTGAGTAACTTAAGGTCTTGAAGTCTTGACTGAGGTTATGGAGTTTAGGGAGACGTAGTATGGACCGAGGCTGAGAGGTTTAGGGTCATGTAGTACGGACCGAGGTCGAGAATTTTAGAGCCACGTAGTACGGAGCGAGGTAGAGTAGTTTAAGGTCATGAAGTCTTAGCCGAGGACGAGTCATTTTGGGTCATGCAGTGTGGACCGCTGCTAAGCAGTTTAGGATCATGCTGTATGGACCGCGATAGAGAAATTTAGGGTCATGAAGTATGGACCGATGCTAAGCAATTTAGGGTCATGCCATGGAGCATCATGGTGTATGGACCGAGGCTGAGCAGTTGAGGGTCGTGCAGTATGGACTTTGGTGGAGCAGTTTAGGGTCACGCAGTACGGGTCATGGCTAAGCAATTTAAGGTCAAGCAATATGGACTGAGGCTGAGCAGTTTAGGACCTTGCAGTACGGTCCTAGGATCAGATATTTAGGGTCATGCATTTTTGACTAAGGTTTAGGCGTTTAGGGTCATGCAGTATGGACCGAGTCTGAGTAGTTTATGGTCATCCAGGTTGGATTGCGGGTGAGAAGGTTCGGGTGATGTAGTTTCGACCGAGGCAGAGCAGTTTAGGGTCATGCTTTGTGAATCGCGGTTGAGCAGTATAGGGTCATGCAGTATTGATTGAGGCTGGGCAGTTTAACATATTGCAGTATGGATCGAGGGAAAGAACTTTAGGACCCTGCATTATGGACCGATGCTGAGTAGTTTAGGGTCACGCAATATGGATCGAGGCCGAGCGATTTAGAGTCATGCAGTACGGACCAAGGATGACCACTTTAGGGCCTTGAAGCATGGACTAAGGTAGAGTAGTTTAAGGTGATGAAGTCTCGACCGAGGCTGAGAAAATTAGGGTCATGCAGTGTGGAACCTGGTTGAGTAATTTAGGATCATGCAATACGGACAGAGGCTGAGAAGTTTAGGGTCATGCAGAATTGAGCGAGGCTGAGCAGTTTAGGGACATACAATGGACTGAGGCTGAGCCGTTTAGGGTCATGAAGTATGGACCGCGGCTGAGTAGTAGAGGGTCATGCATCATGGATTAAGGCTGCGCTATTTAGGCTCAAGTAGTATGAACTGAGGCTTCGATGTTTAGGGGCATCCATAAGGGAACGAGCGTTAGAAATATAAGGTCATGCAATATAGACCGAGGCTGAGCTATTTAAGGTCATGCAGTATGGTCCACAGCTAAGCAGTATGGACTGAGGCTTAGAAAATTTGGGTCACGCCGTGTGGATCGTGGCTGAGCAGTTTAGTGTCATCCAATATTGACCGAGACTGAGATGTTTAGAGTCAAGCAGTATGAACCAAGGATGAGTAGTTTAGGGTCTTCTAGTATGGATCGAGGCTGAGCAGCATAGGGTCATGCAGTATGGATCGAGGTTGAGCAGTTTAGGGTCATACAGTATGGATCGAGGATGAGCAGTTTAGGGTCATCTTGTATGACCGAGGCTGAGAATTTTAGGGTCATGCAGTATGGATAGAGGCTGAGCAGTTTAGGGTCACGCAATGTGGACTAAGGCTGAGTAGTTTAGGGTCATGCAATGTGGATCAAGGCTGAGCAGTTTAGGCTCATGCAATTTGGGTCGAGGATGAGAAACGTAGGGTCATTCAGTATGGATCATGGCTAAGCAGCAAAAGGTAATGCAGTACTGACCGAGGTTGAGCAGTTTAGGGTCATGCCGTATGGATCGAGGATGAGCAACTTAGGGTCATCCTGTATGACTGAGGTTGAGAATTATAGGGTTATGCAGTACGAGCAGAGGCTGAGCAGTTTAGGGTCATGTAATATGGACTGAGGCTGAGTAGTTTGGGGTCATGCAATGTGGACCAAGGCTGAGAAGTTTAGGCTCATGCAATATGGGCCGAGGCTGAGAAACGTAGGTTCATTCAGTATGCATCGAGGCTAAGAAGTAAAAGGTAATGTAGTACGTATCGAGGCTGAGCAGTTTAGGGTCCAACAGTATGGACTGAGTCTGAGCAATTTAGGGTCATGAAGTATGGACCGAGGTTGAGCAGTTTAAGGTCCTGTAGTATGCACCTAGGCTGTGCAATTTAGGGTCATGCAGTATGCACCAAGGTAGAGTAGTTTAAGGTCATGAAGTCTTGACCGAGGTTGAACAGTTTATGATCATGCAGTATGGAACAAAGCTCAATAGTTTAAAGTCATGCAATATGGATCAAGTCATAGTTGTTTTGTGTCATGCAGCATGGACCGACGATGAGCAGTTTAGCATCATCCAGTATGGGCCGAGGCTGAGAAGTTTATGGTCTTAGAGTATCAACCGAGGTAGAGCAGTTTAGTGTCTTGCAGCATAGACAAAGGATGAGCAGTTTAGGGTAATCCACTTTGAACCGACGCTGAGAGGGTTAGGGTCAGTAGTATGGATCGAGGTTGAGAAGTTTAGTGTCATGCAGTATGAAATACAACTGAGCAGTATAGGATCATGCAGTATGGACAGAGGTTAAGCCATTTAGTGTCATGCAGTATGGATCGAGGCTGAGGAGTTTGGGATCATCCAGTATGACCGAGGCAGAGAAGTTTAGGGTCATTCACTATGCACCGAGGCAGAGGAGTTTAGGATCATGTAGTATAAACTGAGGTCATGCAATATTGACCGAGGCTGAGCTGTTTTGGTTCATGTTAAATGGACCCAGGCTGAGTAGTTTAGAGTCACGCAGTATGGACCGAGGCTGAGCAGTTTCTTAGCATGCAGTATGGACTAAGGCCGAGCATTTTAGGGTGCGCAGTATGGATCGAGGTAGAGCAGTTTATGGTCAAGAATTCTGGACCGAGGGTAAGAAGTTTACGGTCATGCAGTGTTGACTGTGGCTGAGCAGTTTAGAATCATGCAAAAAGGCTCGAGGTTGAGTTGTTTATGATCATGCAGTATGGACCGAGGTTGAGCAATTTAGTTTCATGCAGTATGGACCGAGGCTGATGAGTTTAGGGTCATGCAGTATGCACCGGGGCTGAATAGTTTAGGGTCACACAGTTTAGGGTCTAGTAGTATGGACTGAGGCTGGGCAATTTAGGGTCATCCAGTATAGACCGACACTGAGCAATTTAGGGTAATGCAGTATGGACCGAGGCTGTGTAGTTTAGGGTCATCCAGTATGCACTGAGGTAGAGTAGATTATGGTCCCGAAATCTGGACCGAGGCAGAGGAGTTTAGGGTCATGCAGAACAGAACGAGGCTGAGCAGTTTAGGGTCATGCAGTATGAAACGAGGATGAGCAATTTAAGGTCGTGCAACATGGATCAAGGCTGAGCAGTTTTGTGTCATGCAATATGGACAGAGGATTAGTAGTTTTGGGTCGTCCTGTATGGAAAGAGGCTGAGAAGTTCAGTTTTTTGTAGCATGGACCGAGGCTGATCAGTTAAGTGTCATGCAGTATGGACCAAGGATGCCCAGTTTAGGGTCATCTAGTATGAACTGAGCCTGAGAGATTTAAGGTCAACTGTATGGACTGAGGCTGAGAAGTTTTAGGTCATCCTGTATGAACTGCAGCTGAGCAGTATAGGGTGATGCAGTACGGACTAAGGTTGAGCAGTTTAGGGTCATGCAGTATGGACAGAGGCTGAGCAGTTTGGGGTCATCCAGTATGATCGAGGCGGAGAAGTTTCGGCTCATGCCGTACAGATTGAGGCTGAGCAATTTAAGAACATGCAATAAGGAACAAGGCTGAGTAGTTTAGGGTCATGCAATACACACCAACGCATAGGAGTTTAGTTTCAAGTGGTATGGACCTTGGCTGAGCAGTTTAGGGTCACACAATATTGACTGAGGCTGAGCAATATTGGATGATTCAATATGGACCAATGCTGATCATTTTCGGGTCATGCAAAATGGATCGAGGCTAAGCAGTATAGGGTCACGCTGTATGGACCGAGGCCGAGCAGTTTCTGGTCATGTAGTAAGGATCGAGGCTGAGCATTTTAGGGTGATGCAGTATGGACTGAGGTAGGGAAGTTTAAGGTCATGAAGTCTAAACCGAGGCCGAGCAGTTTAGGGTAATGCAGTGTGGACTGTGGATGAGGAGTTTAGGATCGTACAGTATGGACCGAAGCTGAGCTATTTCTGGTGATGCCGAATGGACCGTGGCTGATCAGTTTAGGGACATAAGTAAGGAGAGAGGCTGAGCAGTTTAGGGTCATGCAGTTTGGATCGAGGTAGAGTAGTTTAAGGTCATGAAGTCTGGACCGAGGGTGAGCCGTTTAGGTTCATGCAGTGTGGACTATGGCTAAGCGGTTTACATGTAGTATGGACCGAAGCTGAGCAGTTTAGGGTCATGCAGTATGGACTAAGGCTAAGCAGTGTAGGGTCATGGACTAAGGCTAAGCAGTGTAGGGTCATGGACTATGGAACGAGGATGAGTAGTTTAAGGTCATCCAGTATGGACTGGGGTTGAGCAGTATAGGGCCAGGCAATGTGTACCATGGTTTAGCAGTTTAGGTTCTTGCAGTGTTGACCAGAGCCGAGCAGTTTAAGTCTTGCAAAGTGAATTGGGGCCGAACATTTTAGGGTCTCGCTGTATGGATCTAGGTAGAGCAGTTTAAGGTCATTAAGTCAGGAACGAGGATGAGCAATTTAGGGTCATCTAGTATGGACCGAGGCTGAGAAGTATAGGGTCATGGAGTATTGACCTAGGCTGAGTACTTTTCGGTCATGCAGAATAGACCGAGGCTGAGAAGTTTAGGGTCACACAGTATGGATCGAGGCCGACCAGTTTCGGGTCGTGTAGTATGTACCGAGGGTTTTAGGCTAGAGCAGTTTAAGTACATGAAGTTTGGATCGAGGTTAAGCAGGTTTGGTTCATGCAGTGTGGGCCGTGGTTGGGCAAATTAGAAACATGCAGTATGGACCGTGGCTGTGAAGTTTTGAGTCATGTAGAAAGGATCGAGGCTGACAAGTTTAGAGACAAACAGTTTGGACCGAGGCTGAGCAGTTTTGGGGAATGCATTATGGACCGAGGTAGAGCAATTTAAGGTCATGAAATCTTGACCAAGGCTGAGCAGTTTGGGGTCATGCAGTGTGGACTAAGGCTGAGCGGTTTAGAGTCAGGCAGTATGGACCGATGCTGAGCAGTTTAGGTTCATGCAGTATGGACCGAAGTAGAGTAGTTCAAGGTCATGTAGTATGGACTGAGGATAAGCAGTTTAGGGTCAAGTAGTATGGACCAAGCAATTTAGGTTCATGCAATGTGAATCGAGGACAAACATTTTAGGGTCGTGCAGTATGGACCGAGGTAGAGCAGTCTAAGGTAAGTACGTCTGGACCGAGGCTGAGCAGTTTAGAGTCATGCAGAATGGACTGAGCCTTACCAGTTTAAGGACTTGTATTATGGACCGAGGCTTTACAGTTTAGTGTCATGTAGTATGGACCGTAACTTAGCCGTATAGGGTCATAGAGTATGGATCGAGGCTGAGCAGTTTAGGATCGTACAGTACGGACTGAGGTAGAGTAATTTATGGTCATCCAGTACGGACAGAGGCTGAGAGGTTTAGGGTCATGTAGTATGGACCAATGCCAAGCATTTTGGGGTCATGCAATATGGATCGAGGCTGCGTAGTTTAATGTCTTACAGTATGCTCCGAGGTAGAGGAGTTTAGGGTCATGCAGTATGGACAGAGGCTGAGCTGGTTAGTGTCATGCAGTATTGATTTACGGTCACACAATATGGATCGAAGCTGAGCATCTTAGAGTGATGCAATATGGACCGAGGCTTAGTAGTTTAGGGCCATGCAATATGAACCGAGGTTAAGCAGTTTACGATCATGCAGTATGGAACGACGTTAAGCAGTTTAAGATCATGCACTATAGACCGAGGCTGAGGAGTTTAGGACTGCAGTATGGGCCTAGGCTGAGCAATTTAGGGTCATGCAGTATGACCCAAGGCTGAGCAATTTAGGGTCATGCAGTATGGGCTGAGGCTGAGCAGTTTAGGGTCATGCAGTATGGACCGCGATTGAGCAGTATAGAGTGTAGACCGAGGATGAGAAGTTTAGGGTCATGCATTACTGATGGAGGTTGAGCAGTTTAAGGTCATACAGTATGGACCGAGGCGGAGTAGTTTAGGGTCATCCAGTATGACCAAGGTTGAGAAGTTTAGGATCATGCAGTATGGACCGGGTTGAGCAATTTTGGGACATGCAATATGGACCGAGGCTAAGTACTTTAGGGTCATGCAAAATGGACCTTGGCTGAGCAATTTAGGGTCTTGTAGTATAGGCTGAGGCTGAGCAGTTTAGGTTAATGCATTAAGGACCGAGGCAGACCAATTTTGGGCTCATGCAATATGCACCGAGGCTGAGCAGTATTGGATCATGCAGTTTGGACCCTGGCTGAGCCATTTAGGTTCATGCTGTATGGACCGAGGATGAGTAGTTTAGGGTCATGAAGTAAAGACCGAGGCTGAGTAGTTTAGGGTCATGCCGTATGAATTGAGGCTGAACAATTTACGATATACCGAGACTGAGAAGTAAAGGGTCATGCAGTATTGACCAAGGCTAAGCAGTTTAGGATCATGTAGTATGGACTGAGACTGAGCAGTTTAGGGTCATGCGGTTTGGACCGAGGTTGCACAGTTTAAGGTCATGGAGAATGGACGGAGGCTGCGAAATTTAGGGTTCAGCAGTATGGACCGAGGCTGAGCAGTTTAGGGTCATGGAGTCTTGACCGAGGTTGAGCTGTTTAGGGTCATGCAGTACGAATCAAGCTGTGGAATTTTGGGTCATGTAGTATGGATCGAGGTTGAGCAGTTTAGGGTCATGAAATATGGATCGAGGCTAAGCAGTATACGGTCATGCAGTATGGATTGAGGCTGAGCAGTTGACGGTCATCTCGTATGCATCGAGGCTGAGCAGTTTTCATGCATTTTGGACCGAAGCTAAGCAGTTTATCATCATGCAATATGGATCGAGGCTCAACAGTTTAGGGTCGTGCCATACATACCGAGGCTGAGAAGTATAGGGTCATGCGATATGGACTAAGGCTGAGCAGTTTAGGGTCATACAGTATGGACCGAGGCTGAGCAGTTTAGGATTATGCAGTATGCATCGA
Source organism: Amborella trichopoda (assembly GCF_000471905.2). The sequence continues at coordinate 793,606 of NW_006497023.1, forward strand.
GGCTATGAAGTTATAAGTCATTCAATATGGTCAAAACTGAGCAGTTTAGGGTCATGCAGTGTGGATCGAGGTTGCGTTGTTTAGGGTAATGCAGTATATATTGAGACTGAGAAGTACAGGGTCATGCAGAATGGACAGAGGCTGAGCATTTTAGGGTCAAGCAGTCTAGACCGAGGCTAAGCAGTTTAGGGTCATGGAGTGATGATCGAAGCAGAATAGTTTAGGGTCTTGCAGTATGGAACAAGGCTGAGGGGTTTTGAGTCATGCAGTATGGACCGGGGCTGAGAAGTTTAGGGTCGGGCATTATGCACTGAGGCGAAGCAGTTTAGGGTCATGTACTATGGACCGAGGCTGAAGAGTTAAGGCAAGGCAAGGTGGATTGAGGCTAAGCCGTTCAGCGTCTTGCAGTGTGGACCGAGGCTGACCAGTTTAGGCTCATGCACTACGGGGCCATGCGGAGTAGTTTAGGGTCATGTTGTATGGACCGAGGCTGAAGAGTTGGGGTCATGTTGTGTGGGTTGAGGTTGAGCAGTTTAGGGTCATGCAGTATGGACTGAGGATGAGTAGTTTCGGGGTATGCAGTATGGACCTAGGCTGATGATTTAAGGCTCATGCAATATGTACCAAGGCTAAGCAATTTAGGATCATGCAAATTGAAACCAGGCTGAGCGTTTAGGTTCATGCAGTATGGACCGAGGCTCGTTTTTAGGGTCATACGGAATGAACAGAGAGTGAACAGTTTAGGGTTATGCTGTATAGATCGAGACTAAGAAGTACAGGGTCTTGTAGTAATGATCGAGGCTGAGCAGTTTACAATCCTGCAATATGGACTGAGGTTGAGAAGTTTAGGGTAATGCAGCATGCACTGAGGTTGCATAGTTTAAGGTCATGGAGAATGGACCGAGGTTGAGGAGTTTACTATCAAGCAGTATGGACCGAGGCCATGCAGTTTAGAGTCATGAAGTCTAGATCGAGGCTTACATGTTTGGAGTCATACAGTATGGACCGAGGCTGATGAGTTTTGAGTCATGTAGTATGGACGGAGGTTGAGCAGTTTAGGGTCGTGAAATATGGACTGAGGCTGAGCAGTTTACGATCCTGGAGTATGGACTAAGGCTGAGCAGTTTATGGTCATGCAGTAATGACTAAGGCTGAGCAGTTTGGGGTCATCATTACGGAAAGAGGCCGGACAGTTTAGCATCATGCAGTATGGACCAAGGCTGAATAGTTTAAGGTCATGCAGTACGTATTGAGGCTGAGAGGTATAGGGCCATGCAGTATGGATCGAGGCTGTGCAGTTTAGGGTCATGCAGTATGGACCAAGGCAGTTTCAAGGTCATGCAGTATGGACTGAGACTGAAAAATACAAGGTCATGTACTATGGACCGAGGCTGAGAAGTTTTGGGTCAAGCGGTATGGACCGAAATTGAGCAGTTTAAGGTCATGGTGTCTGGACTTAGGCAGAATAGTTTAGGGAGTATGGACCGAGGTTGAGGAGTTTTGAGTCTTGCAATATGGACCGAGGCTGAGCAGTTTAGGGTCGTGCAATATGGGGCTGAGCAATTTAGGGTCGTGCAGTATGGATAGAGGTTGAAGAGTTAGGGTCATGCAGAGTGGATTGAGGCTGAGTAGTTTAGGGTCATGCAGTATGGACCGAGGCTGAGCAGTTTAGGCTCATGCATTAAGGAGTCAGGTTGTTGTTTAGGGTCATGTAGTATGGATCGAGGCTAAAGATTTAGGGTCATGTTGTGTGGATTGAGGCAGAGCAGTTTAGGGTCATGAAGTATGGATTGAGGCTGAACATTTTAGGGGCACACAATATGGACCGAGGGTGAGGATTTTAGACTCATGCAATATGGACTGAGGCTGCACAGTTTAAGATGATGCAGTTTTGACCCACGCTGAGCCGTTTAGGTTCATGCAGCATGGATCGAGGCTGAGTAGTTTAAGGTCATGCAGTATGGACCGAGGCTAAGTAAGTTAAAGTCATGCGGTATGAACTGAGTATGAACAATTTAGGGTAGTGCAATATAGACCGAGACTGAGAAGTACCGGGTCATGCAGTATTGACCGAGGCTGAGCTACTTAGGATCATGCAGTAGAGACCGAGGCTGAGCAGCTTAGGGTATGTGGACCGAGGTTGCATATTTTAAGGTCATGGAGAATGGACGAGGCTGAGTAGTTTAGGGTCGAGCAGTATGGACTGAGCCCGAGCAATTTATAGTCTTGGAGTCTGGACCGGGGCTGAGCTATTTAAGGTCATGCAGTAAGGACCGAGGCTGAGGTGTTTTGGGTCATGCAGTATGGACCAAGGTTGAGTAGTTTACGGTAATACAGTATGGACCGAGGCTGAAGAGTTAAGGTCATGCAGAGTGGATTGAGACTGAGCAGTTTAGAGTCATGCATTATGGACTAGTTTAGTGTCATGCAGTATGGACCGTTGCTGAGAAGTTTAGGCTCATGCAATAGGGACTGAGGGTAAGCAGTTTAGGCTCATGCATTATGGACCTAGGCAGAGCAGTTTAGGATCATGCAGTACGAACTGGGGCTAAAGAGTTAGGGTCATGCAGTGTGGATTGAGGCTCTATTGTTTAGGATCATGCAGTATGGATCGAGGCAGAGCATTTTAAGGTTATGCTGTAGTGACCAAGGCTGAGCATTTTAGGCTCATGCAGTATGGACCAAGGCTGAGCGGTTTAGGCTCATGCAATTTGGACCCAGGTTGAGCAGTTTAGAATCATGTTGTATGGAGCCTGGCTGAGTAGTACAGGGTCATGCAGTATGAACTGAGGCTGAGTAATTTACATGCACTATGAAATGACAATGAATAGTTTAGGGTCATGCAGTGTAGGCTGAGACTGAGAAGTATAGGGTCATGCTGTAAGGTCAAGCTGTATAGACCGAGGCTAAGCAGTTTGGGGTCATGCAGTCAGGACGGAGTTTGACCAGTTTAGGGTCGTGCAATATGGACCGAGGCTGAGCAATTTAGGGTCATGCAGTATGTACCGAGGCTGAGCAGTTTAGGGTCATGCAGTAGGGAACGAGGCTGACAAGTCTCGGGTCATGCGGTATGGACCGTGGTTGAGAAGTTTAGTCTCATGCAGTGTGGTACGAGGTTACATAGTTTAGGGTCTTGCATTATGGACCGAGGGTGAGCAGTTTAGAGTCAAGCAGTATGGACAGAGGATGTGCAGTTTAAGGTCAGGCAGAACTGTTTAGGGTTATGCAATATGGACCTAAGCAGAAGAGTTTAAGGCAATGCAGTACGGAACGTGGCTGAGCAGTTTAGGGTCGTGCAATATTGACAAAGGCTAAGCAGTTTATGGTCATGCAGTACCGACCAGAGCAAAGTAGTTTTTAGTGTGCAGTATGGAATGACGCTCTACTGTTTAGAGTCATGCAGTATGGATCGAGGCTGAGCAGTTAGGGTCATGCAGTATGGACCGAGGCTGAAGAGTTTACGTCATGCAGAGTGGATTGAGGCTGAGCAGTTTAGGGTCATGCAGTATGGATTGTTGCTAAGAAATTTAGGCTCATGCAGTATGGACCAAGGCTGAGCAGTTTAGGCTCATGCATTATGCACACAGGCTGAGCAGTTTAGACTCGTGCTGTATGGATGGAGGCTAAGGAGTCAGGGTCATGCAGTGTGGATTGAGGCTGAGTGGTTTAGGGTCATGCAGTATGGAACAAAGGCTGAGCTTTTTAGGGTCAAGCAGTATGGACCGAGGCTGAGCATTTTAGGCTCATGAAATATGGACCGAGGCTGAGCAGTTTAGGATCATGCAGTTTGGACCCAGGCTGAGCCGTTTATGTTCGTGCAGTATGTAACGAGGCTGAGCAGTTTAGGGTCAGGCAGTAAGGACCGCGGCTGAGTAGTTTAGGGTCCCGCAGTATGAACTGAGGCTGAACAGTTTAGGGTCATGCAGTATAGACCGAGATTGAGATGTACAAGGTCATGCAGCATAGACCGAGGATGAAATGTTTAGGATCATGCAGTATGGATTGAGGCGGGGCGATTTAGGGTCACGCAGTGTGGACCGAGGTTGCGCAGTTTAAGGTCAGGGAGTATGGACTGAGGCTGCGCAATTTAGGGTTAAGCATTATGGACTGAGGCTGAACAGTTTAGGGTCATGCAGTATAGACCGAGGCTGAGTAGTTTTGGGTTGTGCAATATGGATCGAGGCTGAGCAGTTTGGGGTCGTGAAATGTGGACCGAGGCTGAGTTGTTTATGATCATGCAGTATGGACCGCGGCTAAAGAGTTAGTGTCATGTATAGTGGATTGAGGCTGAGTAGTTTAAGGTCATGCAGTATGGACCATTGTTGAGAAGTTTAGGCTCGTGCATTATGAACCCAGGCAGAGCCGTTTAGGGTCATGCAGTATGGATCGAGGCTAAAGAGTTAGAGCCATGCAGTATGGATTGAGGCTCAGTAGTTTATGATCACGCAATATGGACCGAGGTTAAGCATTTCAGGGTCATGCTGTAGGGATAGAGGCTGTGCATTTTAGTCTCATGCAGTATTGACTTAGACTGAGCAGTTTAGGCTCATGTAGTTTGGACCCAGGCTGAGCAGTTTAGGGTCATGCAGTATGGACCGAGGACGAGCTGTATAAGGTCATGCAGTATGGATCGAGGCTGAGTAGTTTAGGGTCATGCAGTATGATCTAAGACTTAACAGTTTAGGGTCATGCAGTTTAGACTTAGACCAGGAAGTACATGTTCATGTAGTATGGACCGAGGATGAGCAGTTTAGGGTCAAGCATTGTGGACCGATGCTGAACTATTTTGAGTTATGTGGTATGGACTGAGGCTAACGAGTTTAGGGTAATACAGTATGGATAGAGACTGAGCAATTTAAGGTCATGCAATATGGACCAAGGTTGTTAGGGTCATACAGTATGGATCGAGGCTGAGCAGTTTAGGGTCATGCGGAAGGAACAGAGGCTAAGCAGTTTGGGGTCATGCGGTATGAGCCGAGGCTGAGATGTTTAGGGTCATGCAGTTTGGACCGAGGTTACACAGTTTTGGGTCATGCAGTATGGACCTAAACTAAGCAGTTTAGGGTCAAGCAGTTTGGATTGAGGCCGATCAGTTTAGTGTCACACAGTCTTGACCCAGGCTGAACAGTTTAGAGTCATGTAGTCTGGACCTAGGCTGAGGAATTTTTGGTAATGAAGTGCGTCCCGAGGCTAAGCAGTTTATGTTCGTGCAACATTGACCGAGGCTGAGCAGTTTATGGTCATGCAGTGTGGACCAGAACTGAGTAATTTTTGGTGATGCAGTATGCAATGACGCTCAGCAGTTTACGGTCATGCGATATGGACCGAGACTGAGCAGTTCAGAATCATGCAGAATTGACGGAGGCTGAGCGGTTTAGGTTCATGCAGTACAGTCCAAAGCTGAGCGGTTTAAGGTCGTGTAGTGTGGACCAAAGTTGCGCAGTTTAGGGTCATGCAGTGTAGACCGAGGCTGAATAGTTTAGGGTCATGCAGTATGGAGCGAGGCTGAGGCGTTTTAGTCATGCAGTATGGACCGAGGCTCAGAAGTTTAGGGTCGTGCAATATGGACCGAGGCTGAGCAGTATAGCGTCATGCAGTATGGATCGAGGCTGCAATGTTAGGTTCCTATAATGTGGATTGAGGCTGAGCAGTTTCGGGTCATGCACAATGGACTGAGGCTGAGCAATTTGGGGTCATGCAGAATAGACCGAGGCTGAGCAATTTAGGCGCACACAGTATGGACCCAGGTTGAGCAGTTTAAGGCTATGTAGTATGTACCAATACTGAGCAGTTTAGGGTCATGAGGTATGGACCGAGGCTGAGTAGTGTAGGGTAATGCAGTACAGACTGAGGCTGAACAATTGATGTTCATGCAGTACAGACAGAGGCTAAGCAGTATAGGGTCATGCTGTATGGACCGACGTTGAGCAGTTTAAGGTCATCCAGTATGGACCGAGGCTAAGTAGTTTAAGATCATGCAGTAGGGACTAAGGCTGAGCAGTTTAGGGTCAAGCGATATGGACCGAGGCAGACCGGTTTAGGGTCATGCAGTGTGGACTGAGGTTACGCAATTTGGGGTCAAGAATATGGACCAAGGCTTAGTAGTATAACATCATGCGGTGTGGACCGAGGCTGAAGAGTTAGGGTCATGCAGTGTGGATTGAGGCTGGGCAGTTTCGGGTCATGCAGTATGGACAGAGCCTGAAAGGTTTAGGTTCATGCAGTATGGGCCTAGGCTGAGAATTTTTAGCAAAGGCGATATGGACCATGGCTGTGCAGTTTAGGTTCCCACAGTATGGACCTAGGCTGAGTAGTTTGGGGTCATGCAGTATGAACTGAAGCTGAGCAGTTTAGGGTCATGTAGTATCGACCGAGGCTGAGTTGTTTAGGGTCATGCAGTATAGACTGAGGCTAAATAGTTTAGGGTCATGCAGTATAGTTCGTGGCAAAGCAGTTTAGGATCATACAGTATGGACCGAGGCTGAGAAGTTTAGGGTCATGCAATATGGATCGTGGCTGAGGAGTTTAGGATCATGCTGTAGGGACTGAGGCGGAGAAGTTTAGCGGTAAGGACAGAGGCTGGCCAGTTTAGGGTCATGCAGTGTGTACCGAAGTTACGAGGTTTAGGGTCATGCAGTATGGACTGAGGCTTAGAAGTTTTAGGTCAAGCAGTATGGACCGTAGCTGAGCAGTTTAAGGTTATGCAGTTTGGACCGAGGCTGAACTGTTTAGGGTCACGCAGTATGAACCGAGGATGAAGAGTTTATGGTAATGCCGTATGGACCGAGGATGAGGAGTTTAGGGTAATGTGATATGGATCAGGGCTGAGTAGTTTTTAATCATGCTATATGAAATGAGGCTGAGCAGTTTACGATCACGCAGTACAGACCGAGGCTGGGAAGTTTAAGATTACACAGCATGGACCGAGGCTAAGCAGTTTAGGGTCATGCAGCATCGACCGAGGCTGAGCAATTTAAGATCATGCAGTGGGGACCGAGGCAGAGCAGTTTAGGGTCATGCGGTATGGACCGAGACAGAGCAGTTTAGGGTCATGCGCTATGGACCAAGGCTGGCTAGTTTAGGGTCTTGAAGTGAGGACCTAAGTTACGCAGTTTAGGGTCATGCAGTATGGACTAAGGCTTAGTAGTTTAAAGTCAAGCAGTATGGATCGTAGCTGAGCAGTTTAGGGTCATGCAGTTTGGACTGAGGCTGAACTGTCTAGGGTCATGCAGTATGGACCGAGGATGAAGAGTTTAAGGTAATACCGTATGGACCGAGGTTGAGGAGTTTAGGGTAATGCGGTATGGACAAAGGCTGAGCTGTTCTTAGTCATGCTGTATGGACTGAGGTTGAGAAGTTTACGGTCATGCAGTATGGACCAAGGCTAGGAAGTTTAGGGTCATGCAACATGTACTGAGGTTGAGCAGTTTAGGGTCATGCAATATGGACCGAGGCTGAGCAGTTTAGGATCATGTTGCAGGGACCAAGGAGGACCAGTTTAGAGTCATGCGGTATGGATGGAGGTGGAGCAGGTTAGAGTCACACAGTATGGACCGAGGCTGGCCAGTTTAGGGTCATGCAGTGTGGACCGAAGTTACACAGTTTATGATCATGCTGTATGGATTGAGGCTTAGCAGTTTATGGTCAATCAATATGGACCGTAGCTGAGTAGTTTAAGGTCTTACAGTATGGACCGAGGCTGAACTGTTTAGGGTCATGCAGTGTGGACCGAGGATGAAGAGTTTCAGGTAATGCCATACGGACCGAGGCTGAGGGGTTTATGATAATGCAGTATGGACCAAGGCTGAGCTGGTTTTAGTCATGCAGTATGGAATAAGGCTGAGCAGTTTACGGTCAAGCAGTATACACCACGGCAGGGAAGTTTAGGGTCATGCAGTATGAGCAAAGGCTGAGCAGATTAGGATCACGCAGTATGGACCGAGGCTGAACAGTTTAAGGCTCCGAAGCTGAGCAGTTTAGGGTCATGCAGTGCAGACCGAGGTTACGCAGTTTAGGGTCATGCAGTGTGGACCGAGGCTGAGCAGTTTAGGATCAAGCATTATGGACCGTGGCTGAGCAGTTTAGAGTCATGGAGTCTGGACCGAGGCTGAACTGTTTAGGGTCATGCGGTGTGGACCGATGCTGAGTTTAGGGTCGTATAGTATGGACCGAAGCTAAGCACTTTAGGGTCATGCAATATTGACCGAGGCTGAGCAGGTTAGGGTCATGCAGTATGGACCGAGGTTAAAGAGTTAGGGTCATGCATTGTGGATTGAGGCCGAGCAGTTTGGGGTCATGCAATATGGGCCGAGGTTGAGCAGTTTAGGGTCTTGCGGTATAGACCGAGGCTGAGCGTTTTTTGCTCATGCAGTAGGGACCAAGGCTGAGCAATTTAGGCTCATGTAGTATGGACCAAGGCTGAGCAGTTTAGGGTCATGCTGTATGGACCCAGGCTAAAGAGTTAGCGTCATGTAGTGTGGATTGAGATTGAGCAGTATAGGGTCATGCAGTATGGATCGAGGCTTAGCAGTTTAGGGTCACGCAGTATGGACCAAGGCTGAGCATTTTAAGCTCATGCAGTATGGGCCGAGGCTGAGAAGTTTTGGCTCATGCCGTATGAACCCCAGCTGAGGAGTTTTGGGTCATGTAGTATGGATCGAGGCTGAGCAGTTTAGGGTCAAGCAGTGTAGACCGAGGCTGAGCAGTTTAGGGTAAAAGTGTTTGGACCGAGGCTGAGCTGTTTAAGGTCATGCAGTATGGACCGAGGCTGAGACGTTTTGGGTCATGCAATATGGACCGAGGCTGAGCAGTTTAGGGTCACGAAATATGGGATGAGGCTGAGCAGTTTACGTTCATGTAGTATGGACCGAGGCTGAAGAGTAAGGGCCATGCAGAGTGGATTGAGGCTGAGCAGTTTAGGGTCACGCAGTATGGACCTAGGCTGAGCAGTTTAGGGTCAAGCAGTATGGGCGGAGGCTGAGCAGTTTAGGGTCATACAATATGGACCGAGGCTGAGCAGTTTAGGGTCGTGCAATACGGACTGAGGCTGGGAAGTTTAGGGTCATGCAGTATGGAGCAGTGCTGAGGAGTTTAAGGTAATGTAGTATGGACTGAGGCTGAGCAAATTACGGTCATGCAATCGTACCTCAAGAATAAGACCGACAAGAGACCTGTCGGTGTCTGGGTGCATGTTGTTTGTGAAAATAGAAGTGGTGTCGATGTATGGTAGCTCGATAAAGGTTCCACCAGAGCGAGGAAATGGGGAGTGAGGGACCTTTAAGTCCCTCTTCACACCAATCTAGGTTAAGACCTGAGAGCTGGACAAGGGGTCTTTGCTCAAAAGGATGGTCGGGAACAAAGTTGAAGGAACTTGTTCCCTGGGGAGACTGTCAAATGTGGGGATAAAGTAGTCCTCGATCCAGATAAATGGGCTGGAGAACCCACAAGCCATAAGTATGTATGAAAAGATGATGAAAATAGATAATACTAAAAGAAGAAACTAGCCAAACAAGAATGATCCCACTAAGGGGTAGTAAGTCCACAGTGGAGTCGCCAAGCTTGTTAGGTTCCTCGATCTCGCCCTCCCGATCCAGGTGATCGGGCGGCACACATCTCAGATTTCGAGAGAAGATCCGGGATGCTTATAGATCGCTCTCTCGGGAAACTCGTTCGAGAACGAGGGTAGGTAATACTGACCGATGAGAGAGGAATTTAAGGTGAGTTTGGGACTTACTCGGGTTGGCTCGTGTGGGCACCCTCTTATATCATGAAGAAATCCCCCCAATAATAAAACTGGTTCGGAATCACCTCCCTTCGCATGTGTTCTCCTGTTTTCTTCAAATACACACATATGACAAATATTATAAGATAGGTAGATCAGCTCTCACCTTGGCTCTTTGGTGAATGTACACAAGCATGCACATTCAAAAGGAGAAGGTAAGAATGAGATAAGAAAGGTGGGGGAGAGAAGAATTAGACCAGGTGGGGAGATCAGCACAAGGACTACGCTGGTGAGTAATTGGCCTGACGTGGTAGTAAAATGAGCTCGGTAACTTAGACCGGCTCAAAAAAATTACTACTAGACATCAATACCGATAATGACTAGTTAGGCACGATGGTCAGTCTATCGTGGCAATAAAGCGGGCACAGTAATTCTGACACCACAACATTACTACTAAACGACAGGATTATCATGAAAGCTATTCTTGACCCCTCTTAATCAAATGAAAGAATAATAGAATGCAATTCATAAAGAAAGAATAAGAAGTGAGTTAAGAGAAGAAGAGAAAAAAAAGAAGGAGAGGTAAGAAAAAGAAAGGAGGGGAAGAATACGAGAGAGGAGAGAAAAACACAGTCTGCACTAGGCGTTGCCGGCTGTATTAGGTAAAGACGGAGTGGATACAATCGGCGCCGAGCGTCACTGGCTCTATCAGGTAAAGAGGAGAGAAAGAACATAGTTAGCGCTAGGCTTCGCCGACTGTATCAAACAAAGAGAAAAGAGAAAGAACACAGTCGGTGCTAGGCTTCGTCAACTGTATTAGACAGAGAGAAGATGTAGGAGGTGCTAGGCTTCACCGACCCAATGATACAAAGAAGAGGGAGAATATGGAGCTGACGCTAGGCTCAACCGACTGTATCAGAAAAAGAAGAGAGAAGATGCAGTCAACACTAAGCTTCGCCGACTGTATCAGACAAATAAGAGAGAGAACAAGCAGTCGATGTTACTCTTTGCCTACTGTATCAGGCAGAGAAGAGAGACAAGATGCAGTCAGTGTTAGACATCATCGACTGTATCAGACAAAGAACATGTAGTCAGCGCTAAGCTTCGCCGACTATAGCAGACAAAGAAGAGAGAGAAAATGAAGTCGGCGTTAGAATACGTCGACTGTATTAGACGAAGAACAGAGAGATGGAGATGAGAAGAAAAGAGAGACATACAGATAAACATGAGAAGAAGAGAGAGAAAGAGATAGAGATGAGAAGAAGAGAGAAAGAGATAGAGATGAAAAGAAGAGAGAGAAATAGATAGAGACGAGAAAGAGGGGTGGAGAGAGAAAGAGGGGAGGAGAGAGAAAGATGGGAGGAGAGAGAAAGTTACCTTACTTAAGGGTATCGATACTTTTCTTCTCTCTCCTCTCTCTCTGTCCTAGATGCACCGACAAGCTTAAGCAAAAATGAAGTCTTTACTGATTGATTGAAGAATGAATAGAAAAGCTCTTTTACAATTTGGCTTTACATGCTTGTAGAGAATTGGGCTAAAACATGAGTGTATGCCCAATAACTACCGGGACTTGAAGATACTTACTATTTACTTGAATTAAAATAAATTCTAAAAATGGATGCAAAAGGGTTGTTTTGCCTCTATCTAACAATGTGTGGAATTTCTGAACAGTCCATGCTGCTGCATGAGAACTTGCGTGATCTTTCATGACTGACCTAAGGTTGCTCTGATGCCCGTTTGATCGAAAGTTGATCGTTTTATTGTAGGCTCGACATGGCGATTGATTTGATACCAAATTCGTATCATGTTTTTGAGCCATGATCATGAGACTTGAATTTTGGATGAATCTTGAAAACTTTGGATCGATTGTGTGCTCATTCGTTAACGTTTTTCTTCAGTTTCTTTATGGAATCACACAGAGCATGCTGTCACGATCACATTGCAACAAACGCAGCTTGATTTCGTGTTCAGATGAAGATTTTTTTGTTTTTGAGTTTTTTACCTGAATCTTGGAATCCAGGGGCCAGAATTTACAGCAACATCGATGCCTTTATGTGTGAAATCCAACCGTTCATCGTACGTGGGGCTCGATCCAAATATGGCCACGAACCTTATGCACATAATGCAACTGGTTTTGTGTCCATCTAGTATGCGAGAGTCGTGTTTTGACCATCGAAGTGGAACGTACTACTGCTGAATTTTTTGCAACTTCCTTCACGGATCAGCAATTCCTCTCTAGTGTTTCTCCCTGCTTGGGCATTGTCATGGGGCGTACCATATATCGAATCACTCGTCTTAACAAGACGAAGATGCTCATCAAATTTGAGCGCGATCCAACTTGGAACGAATGAAATATTGGCCAAGAAAGTCACTACCCGTGATTATAAAAACAACCACCTTTAATGGTGTTTGAGCGCACGGTGGCCACATGAGAATAGTGTACGGCCTTCCCATTTTCTGTATTTTACCCATAACTTTGTCCTAGAGTGCTCGATTAAGCAGAAAAGTTTCCCATAGGGGTTTTCGACCGTGCCAGCCCCTTCGAAATCTCCCCTGTTGAGTGATCTCCATGACGAAAAAGTTTTCCATATGATGTTATCTAGGTAGTGGGAAATGTATTTCGACGGCGCATTCCAGTCCGATAGAGACTCGTGTTCTTGACTCCCGACAGTGGAATGATTGCTCTATCTTTCTCACTGGCATAGGCATTTTCTCATAATGAAGCTGAAGATCAAGCCCACATAATCGGATTGGAGATCGCCCAGGACCTAGACTTGGAGTAGCTAAACATCTTCGGTGACTTTGAGCTGGTCATCCAGCAGCCTAAGGGGATTTACGATACAAGGAAGGATATTCTCAAGCCTTATCACGACACAGCCAAATCTTACATGGCCCAGTTCGATCATTTCTCCCTAAGTCATATCTCTAGAAGGCTAAACTCACAGGTCGATGCTCTCTCAAAGCTCGGGGCCACCATTCAACTGTCTTCATCAGGGCCCACTCCTGTCTGGATAACAGAATGGAAACTTGTCGACTTGAGAATCGAAGTTGATGCAGATGATGAGAAAGATGTCTTCCTTGAATGCCCGCCTTATCCATTCGGGGCTCTCCTTGCTGCCAAGAATGTCATTAAGGTAGAGCAGGAAATGTCTCAAAGTAAAGAATCCAAGGTTGAGAAGCATGAGCTTGAATTCTTCGACCCGATGTGTGCAAAGGTTGAACAAGTGGAAGATTGGATGGAGCCTATCATGACCTTCATAAAGCATGGAAGGATGCCTCAGGATCTGGCAGAATGCAACAGCATATGACGAATGTCTATCAAGTACACACTTCTCGATGGGGATGTTTTCTTTCGTCGATCGTTTGAAAAAATTCTCCTCAGATGTGTCGATACACAAGAAGCAAGCAAAGTATTTGAAGAAGTGCATTCAGGTAGCGAATATGCAGCCTCGTCTATTATTGGCCTTCAATGGAGGCTGACGCTCAATATTATCCTAAAAGATGCCAGGTGTGCCAAATGCACTCAAGCCTCATTCATCAACCCCCGGAGCCTCTCCATCCTACAGTGACATCATGGCCCTTTTCCTAGTGGGGTATGGATATTATAGGACCCATCGACCCTCCTTCATGCCCCTCAGTTCAGAAGCCACCATGTTGATCGCTTAGTCAACTAGTTCGCTATATATCAGGGATTGACTGAAGATGAGAGGGTCAAGATCCGTTACCAGGAGTGGGATGCCCTTGATGAAAAGAGACTAGAGGCCCAGTAAAACCTCAAACTCAATAAAGGAAGAATGAAGAAAACCTTTGCAAGTTTGTCATGGTTCTCTCATTCGCTTGTAGGGACCTAGTCTTAGTAGTCAAGAGACCGATTGTTATGCATGGGCACCGCAAAGGAAAGTTTGAACATAAGTGGGAAGGTCCATTCATAGTCAAGACGGTCACACCAAACGAAGCCTATATACTAGCAAACTCTGATTGAGAAGAGGTGATGCCCTCTATCAATGGGAGGTACTTAAAGAAGTACTATCCCAGACATATCCCTAAAATGCGGTGCGTGTAGTAGAAAGAAAGAAATGAAGATGAGGAACATTAAGCTGACTCAAAGGAATTAGAAAAAGTTACAAGCTACAATCAAAAGCCCATTATTAGGGAAATTACAAAGCTCTTGCATTTGAGGATAAGAGGACGATTACAAGCTGTAGTATTAAAGCTCTTGCATCTGAAGATTAGAGGATGGTTACAAGCAAAAAAGAAACGCCCTCATCATGATGAAGAAGAAGCAAAACCACTTACAAGTCAGCTTGAATTCATCTGACGTGTGCTCTCAAAGAGGATGGTTACAGGCCAAAAAGAAGAAGCCAACCATTTCCGAGTCAGGTTCAATTCATCTGATGAGGCATGGCTAGCTTCCAAGGAACCGGCCCATGATAGATTCCCTTCCTCCAAAACAACATGGACTTCACTGTTGTGCTGGATGACTTGGCTTCCAACAGACTACAGTGATAGGGCCTTCTCATTTACCATCACTCTTGGCCCCCACGAGCCATCGCCATCCCACGGCCCTTTGCCTCCCCGACCGTTATGGTCTCGCGAGGCCTCGTGTTCTCACCGACATTTCCTCTCCTCACCGGGAAGACACTCCTACTCGTCAGGAATCCCCATCTGACCCTAATCTTTCCCCTTAACGATAGCCGGGAATATTACGAAAGTTGCTGGAATTCCCTTAAAAGCTCCCCTGTGACCCTGCGGGTTTCCCTTCTCCCTTCTTCGCACTTCTGTAGTTGACCACAACTCACTGGAATTTCACTGTGTTTCTAGTTAGTCGACTGCTACTCCTTCTTCTTCTCTCTTGATAACCAAAGGACCGTCAAAGTCCCCTGACCCTTTTGCAACCTGCCAGCAACCACAGAACTCCCGAAAAAGTATTGGAACTCTGGCAGAGCACAACTGTGACTGTTGCAATTTCATCGAAAAAGTATAGATGAAACTCTGAGTAGCCCATGTTCCCTGCTTAGAAAGCCTTGGCACTCCGAAAAAACTCGCAAACATGCTGCAAAGTTCACAACCTGCTCAAGCTCACCAGAAAGCATCTGAAGGCTTGTATGCTACGAGTGTTGGCCAAGAAACTCTTGCTGAAAGTCTCTTGATGAAAACTCTGGCACTCTCTCTCTAAAAAGCTCTCTTCGACGTTTTAACCTTCGGTAAAATAGTAAAATGGGGGTTTTCCCCTTTTATACTCAATAGTGCCACAAACAACCCCTCATAAGTTCGAAATGAAGCTCCAATCCTCATCTTGAGCCGGCAATAAGACCAGGTCTGGGTGGGTCAAGCCCGAGACTCGAAGGGGTTATCGCCACGCACTTCGTCAAGGGGTTGTCACTGCACGCTTCATTAAGGGGCTATTGCCGTGCTCTTCATGATGACTTATTGCCGTGCGTTTCACTAAGAGACTAGCGTCGTGCGCCTCACCAAAAGGTTGTTGTCGCGTGTCTCACTAAGGGGCTAACGTCGAGTACTTCACCTAGGGACTAATGCCGTGTGTGCCATCAAAAACCTAGTGTCATGCATATGCTATGGAAATCCCATCTGGCTTTTGTTCTGTCTCCTTAGGAAGTTCATTCCCCACACCACAGTCTCACTCCTCATGGAGTCGAGTCTCCAGTGACGGCTCTTCACCCCAGGGAGTCATATTCCCTTACTATGCACAATGGTCCATACTGCACGACCTTAAACTGCACAGCCATGGTCTGTGCTACATGACCTTAAACTACATAGCCACGGTCAGTGCTCCATGACCTTCAACTACATAGCCATGGTCTATGTGCACGACCCTAAACTGCATGGTCCAAACTACATGACCTTAAATTCTAGCGAAGGTCTAGTTGCATGACCTTGCATGATCTTAGCTGCATGACTTTAAACTGCATAGCCATGGTTTGTTCTACAAGACTTTAAAACTGTAATGCACGGCGTGAAAAATAGTCCATACGCATGACTTTAAAGGTGAAATGGATCACCTCTTCGCTAGGTGTATTTCATCAACATCCCCTAGTGGATATAGGTGCATCCAAAAGGAAAAAAAGGGTTGTGCTTACCCCTTCAATCCCCCCAATGGGTCTGTTTCACACCAACATCCTCAGTAGAAGTCACATCCTATTGCGACCTACTATCCCCAAGGAGTTAGGGTCATCCTTATCCTCTTTAACCCCCAGTGGGATTGCATCAGTTCTCTGGCCTATCATTCCCAGCAGAGTTACATATATACCATTACTCATCATCCCCAGGAACTCACACTTGCCCTCCTGATCCCCCTTGAAGTTTGTTTCCACTTGCCACTCCTTGTAGGGCCACCATCTTCATCTAAAGCTCTCTACTTGTGTATAGCCTTTGCTATTTTTATCCCCAGGGAGTCAGATTGATATCCATAGACCCTTCCCCCATAGAGCTTCACCTACATGGTGACCCGCACAATTGTCTGTGCTGCATGACCTTAAAATGCATAGCCATGGTCTAGATACATGACCCTAAACTGTATGGTCCGAACTATATGACCTACAACTATAGCGGAGGTCTAGTTGCAAGACCTTAAACTTCATGGTCCTAGTTACATGACTATAAACTGCATAACCATGGTCCAAATTATATGACCTTAAGCTGCTTTGCCCAGGTCCAAGAGGCATGACCTTAAAGATGCCTCCACACATGTGCACACGTCCTTTACGTGCATCTTCACACATGCCTTCCCAAACTGACTCATTCATGCACACACCACCTTCATTGCTTCCCCAGTGAATCCATTCACCTCACCATCATCCATCATTCCTTAGTGAGTTTCACCCATGCTCACAAAACCGTGAACCATTCCACCATCCATAGTAGCCATCAGCTAATGGGTCACAACTTTTCACACACCATTCATGCATCATCCGTCTTTCATAGGTAGCCTCGTGCCATCTCCCTAAAGTGAGTCAAAACCATCATCATACTCACTCCGTGACCTCTATAGGCTTCCATTCATCACCACTACCGTCCAGTTGTATGACCCTAAACTGTAGTGCAGGTCCTGGCCGCATGACGTTAAAAGGCTTGACACAGGACTCGAAGGCATGACCCTAAACACGCCTTTACAAAAAAAAAGAAGAAAAGAGGGTATGGTGTATACCTGGACAAGGGAACGCCATGAGTACATGAGTAAAAATGACGGATGGGCATGATCATGAAACCATGAGTAAAAGGGTTCCATAAAAATAAACAATTGGGCACAGTGAAATCTCTAAAAGGGCATCGTGAGCAAAAACAGTTGAAAAGGGTGGACATGGCTGCAAGGTCATGAGTAAAAGAGCCCAAAAATAAAGGAGGTTCGTGAAAACCGTCTCTATGGTGACACTCATTAAGTTCAAGTGAAAATCTACAAAGGACGCTTAGACTAACAAAAGCAGGTTGACACAGCATCACAGCCTTAGCTGACACCTATATGCCAAATAAGCGTAATTCTGGCTAGCGAGGTCCACACAAAATCCTCAGCTGCCAGCATCCAATCACATTACAAGAAGGCTCACCAGGGAGTGAGAGCCTCAGAAGATCTCCCAAACAAAAAATCAAAAAGAGTCCTTGAGGGTGAGGATGATGACCGAAAGATCCCTCTAAAACCAAGAAGAGTTCTTGAGGATGCGGGCGATGAACAATAAATCCATCCAAAAATGTTGAAGACCCCCATGAAGGCAAGAAATTGATAATGCCATGGCCCAACCTGCCAGAGACTTCAGGGTGATGCCTCACCATGAGGTCGCCTCACCAAAACCTTCCTTAGTCGACAGGCCCAGACCTTCGGGACAGGACAATAAAAAGCCCCCGACTGGACTCAATAAGATGGGGCTCACGATGTCGCCTCTCGAAAATTCCCCATAGCCGACAGGCCTAAACGTTCAGGACAGGCCAAAAGCCCCCGATTGGACCACGTTGGATGTGACCCACATTGGTACCTTGATCATCAAAAGCAAACCTGGTGTAGCAGCAAACAATGTTGACCAAAGGTTCATAGCACTTGGCCGCCAGATAGGCTCGATTCTGACCAATGAGGTCCTTACAAAATCCTCAAACTGTTAGAATCGTAAATAGTCTCATGAGGGTGAGGACTTGAAAAGATCCTTCAAAAGTCTTCTCTCCCCCTAAATTCTCCACGGATGGACTTGTACATTGCATCCAAACATCTGAGCATCCTAGTTATAACATTGCGTGGATCTCCATGATGTTCACGTAGTCCTGTGACTAAGAAGAAAAGAAAAATAAATCGAAAGGAAATTTTTTGAATGATTGTCCTTCTCGCTTCTCTCGAAGCACAACATTCAATGGGGCATGCTGTTGGAAATTTTTTTTCATCATCATGGGTTCCCAATGCGGAATAAAAGGGAGAAGCTAGTCAATAAAGCCTAACAAACCGTGGAAATTTTGATAGTGTCAGAATGACCCCAAAATAGTTAATATCTTTATAAGAACTTAGAAAAGCCGTCTGTCAGGTTTCGTCACAATCCGACATGTCTAATGCAGTCCAGGCAAAGAAACAACTTCAACAGAATTAGCCTTTAGCACCCTGAATGGACCCTAAACTAGAACTATATTTTTGGTGTCTCAGATTGCTATGGGACCACCTCCATTGGATCTAGCACGGCTGAAAAACTCCAGGGGTCAAATTTCAGCTTAAACGAATAGTCCAAGAAGACGTTATAGGAAAAAGATCGAAACAGGAGGAGCCACATCGTATTCCCGTGCGGCCACGCTGCAACTAAGCTCCATTAGGTCCTGTTTGATACCAGGAAGCAAGTTCAGAAACTTTAAATTGGAAGTTCCTAAGTTATGTGAACTTAAGAAGTTCCTGTTTACTGTGTTTGATAACCTCCCTAGGAAGTTAAGAAATTCTTGGTTTCTGAGTTTGATAATCTCCTGGGAAGTTAAGAAGTTCCTAGTTTCTGTGTTTGATAACCTCCTGGCAAGTTAAAGAAGAACTGTGTATCTGCATTGGATGAGAGAAAAGTCGAGTTTTCATCCCATTGGTAAGAGTTACATTTTTCATATGTCCACCACTAACACCACATGATAGATCCCAAATAATAGAGGTACACTACCACATATTTTTTAGGAATAAAGATCTCAAATAATAGATCCATTCAAAATGGAGAAGTAAATCATCAAGTCAGCAATGGGAAATCAAAGACTAGTCATGAAAGTAGAGATAATCATGACCAATTTACACACATGATGCATCAATATATGAAACAAAAGACTTCAAAAGGTTGATAAAGCCACATTCACTAGTTATACAAATGCATAAGATATTAATGCCACACCAACACCAATATTGTGCCTTATATTTTAAGCACAAATATGCATGAACACCTAATCAACTGAAACATTAGGTTGCAACCTTACCCTGTTGAAGTAAGGTACACCTAAAAAATCCTACAGTGGAGAGTGTTCTAGCATAGAAAAAACCACCAAATGATCATCTAGACCTCGATATGAATGGATATGTAGGAAAAGAAAGAAGAATTCAAAGTCAAAAAACTAACATATCTTATAGCAGGTTATCTGGACTGTCAATTTTTAAGATTTTCAAGAATTTCTTGATCGGCTCGATCTCTATCATTTTTTAAATTTAAAATTATATCGTTGATGATGAAAAGTGATTTTGAAGCCATAATAAGTTTTCGAGACTAAAACAACACCTCTATCTAATAAATATAAAGAGGCAACCTTATACAAACCTCACCCTCGTTTATATTCTAGTAACTAAACTCCAACTTCAAAAAATAAAATTTCGAACTTTGTGACATACACAAGCTATCAAATTTTACATTGGATGGTTATAAATAATTCTGAGCATCATATACACAATTGTAACACATTTTTATATGACAAGAAATTGACAGGAAAATGACAAATTTGTTACTAGTTTTCTATTGTAAAAAAATGCATCGCTAAGAAATTATGCTCATATACTTTATCAACATGTAGAGTTCGAGCATGATAAATTTCATGCAAAAATAGACTAAAACAATGCAAGTAACATCCATTGCCCATTTTGTTGCATTCCTTTGATGCAAAAGCAACATGTATCTATGTGTGGTGTTAGTTTATTACACACAGCATGTGATGATCTCTAAATTGATAAATTTGGTCAAGATATGATTCAGTGATATCAAGAGAGATGATGGTCACTTAAACTCAAGATGAACAAAATCAAATAAAAAAACTAAGAAAAAGTCCTTCATTGAATTGAACAATACATTTATTTTCAAATGTGTCGAAGAAGATATTATTTATGGTTAGTTCAGACACTGAAAATGACTTTAACTATAAAGGAAATTGCTATATCATTTTGAGAAATTGATAGGGAATCAAAGTGAATACCAGGTAAGAATTAAAGCTGGATTGGGAATTGGTTTTGCAGTAAACTCTATCCAATAGAATAAAAACTCTAAGACGGGAAAGTGGCAGCAAAAGCTCTTGCGATGGATGACTTTGTTGCAAAAACTCGAGCATGTAGTTGAAAGAAAGGTAAAGTTTAAAACCTTATATGCTTTCCAAATTAGACTTGTAGTTTGTACCAAATTCTGATCCCAAAATCTCATCTACACTTGAAGATAGATCAAATAGCATTTGAAAATTACAACAAAAAGTAAGTACAATCAATTTACCACATTTGCATGGACAATTTCACAAAGGCCATATTGAAGTTTCAGTATTGATATATTCATAAGAACATTAAATATTCATAATTTACCATGGAGAATTCACATCCAATACACAAATGTTATATCAGTGATATCATCATAGAAGCACTCGCATAAGATTTCAAAACCAACCCAATATTTCAATTCCACCATACTTCAATTTCACCAACACACACATGCATGCGTGATATAAGAGAGAGAGAGAGAGAGAAAGAGAGAGAGTATGGTTATTTCTAGGCATTGAGAAAATTATGTATTATACCCATTAATCAACAACTATGGAAGATAAGCCCAAAGTACAACAACATTTGGAGAAATGAAAAAAAATCAAATCATTCATGATCAAAGAATATGAACCCAAATAATTGAATAGAAACATTAAGTTCCAGCAAACATTAAATACTTAGGGCATTTCATAAGCAAGTAGGATCCATTGCCCATTATCAAATAATAAGAAAATAACAGACAGGAAATAACAAAGAGAAAGAGAGAACAAAACAAAACTAAGAAGACCCAAATTGAGAATCAAAAGAGAGGGAAAACCCCACAAAAAAACTTGTACCCTAAAATCTTGAGCTATAAGAGCTCTAAGAGATCAAGAACAAACACAGAGAGATCAATAATAAGAGCCCTTTGTTTCAAGAGCTCAAGAACAAACAATGATCAATAACAGAGAGAATAAAGTGCACACCTCAAGATCAATGGCAAGGATCACAGGTTTGCCTGAGACACAGACGTGCTGAGCTAGCTCAGCAATGAGATGGGAAGTTGCAAAAAGAGGGGCAATCAACTGGGTGCATACTCAACGGCGCAGAGAGGAGTGCTCAGTGGGGTGGGTGCTCAGCAGGGGGGGGGGGGGGTGGTGCTTAGAGATTAGGGTTTATCAAACGGGAGGGGTGCTCCGGGCTATCGATTGGCGAGGAAGTTTAGAGCTTCCTATTTTAGGTTTCGACCTTTGGGTCGGAACGTTTTTACACAGAGGTGTGGGAAGATGAAATCTTTTGATTTGGGGTTCTCATTTTTATCAAACACGAAAAGTTAAGAAGTTCTCAACTTTCAGAAGCCACTTCCTATTATCAAACACGCCCTTAAAGGGAAAGCCACAAATAGTGCCTTGCAATGCTCATATCTCACCCTTCTCGAGTCGGATCGTGTTCGTCTCGTCAAGACGACCATTTCGATATATGGCATGTCCCGTGACAATGCCTAAGCCCGAAGAAAAGCTAGAGAGAAGTTACTGATCTGTGAAGAAAGTTGCAGGAAAATCAGTAGCGTCGTACTTCGCTCGAGCGGCCAAATCAATGCGCTCGCGATCCCGATCGATGTGAAAATAGTTCCATTGCATGCATAAGGTCTAGGGCTATCTTTAGTCCGAACCCCGCGCATGATGAACAGTCGGATTTTGCACATGAAGCTAATGAAGTGACTGTAAATTTTGGCACCAGAATCTCAAATTCTTGCCAAAACTCCCAAGTTGCAAAGTTCTAGTCCGGACACGAAATCAAGCTGCGTTTGTTGCCACGCGATCATGACAGCAAGCTCAGTGTAATCCAATGAAGAAATCATAGAAAAAAAATCAAGGAATAAGCACACTATCTATCCGAAGTTTCAAGATTCATCTAAATTTCAAGTCGCATGATCGAGGCCTAAAAGCACGATGCATGGCTTGAAGTTGCTATCAAATCGATTGCCATGTCGAGCCCTACAAGAAAACAATCATCTTTTCAATCAGAACAACCCAGATCACTCATGAAATATCACGCACGTTCAAGGGTAGCACAAGTATTGTTAGGGAATTCCACAAATTGTTAGGAAGGGGCAAATTAGTCATTTTGTACCCTATTTTCTAATTTCTTTTAATTCAATTAAATTTTAATTTCCAGAAAATAGGTTTAATTTTGATCAATCCACTCATGTTTGGGCACAACTCTATATATATCACGTACTACCATTGTACACAGACCCTTCGCCAAAGAGAACTTTGCTTAATACAATTTCTCTCTCTTCTTATTGTTGAGTCATGTTTGAACAGAGAGAGAAGGAGAGAGAAATTTTTTATCGTTACCCCTAGGCTCAAGGTAAATCTTTCTCTCTCTTCTCTTCTTTTCTTTTATTTCCCTATTCTCTTTCTTCTTCTCTCACTTCTTCTATCTCTTCTTCTTCGTCTGAGCCTCCATCAGAGGCCATGCACAACAGTGGCAATGTCGTGCATGCCTCTTTCTTTTCTTTTTCCCCATCTTGTGGCTTCACAGGTCACGCATGGTGATGGCAACACCATGCATAAGTTTTTTCCCCTCCTTTTCATTCATCTCCATCTCTCAGAGAGGTTCATAGATGGCGCTGCTCATCGCCGTCTGTAGATGTGTCCTTAATGTCTCAACGAGGAGCACAGAAGGCGAAGCCTATTTGTCACACCCCAAGAATTTACAATACTATTATTCCTGAG